>CAUYRT010056800.1:0-91912 GCA_963574885.1 Lepilemur ruficaudatus | reverse complement strand
TGTCTGACCAATAAAGATCTTTACCTGTTTGTATGGTACAGGGAGGTCATCTTTCAGATTGTCGCCGCGCGGCACCGACACACGGCAGTCCCATCGTGGGCAGGCTTTCCGCTGTGGCTGAAGGAGGTTGTGGGTGCCTGGCAGGAGGATGGGGTGGAGACCCTGGAAGGACCGTTGAGATGCGCCTGGTGGCCTCTGTGGCGCAGGACCCCCCCCCCCCGACCACGCACTCGCTTGGTTCGACTGGAGGCTGATCTTGCCTGGAAGTGGGACACAGCTAGCTGCTCCCTGGGCCTCAGCCCAGCCCCATCGCCCACGGGGTTGGTTAAGGGGAGGCAGTTGGTTCTCTGAGGTACAGAACCCTGGGCCAGTGTGATGCTCTCAGTGTGATTTCCCCCAGCATTACTGAAGGGCATTCCATGGGATGCTAACATGTTACATGAAAAAAAGGAGAATTTGCAAAGTAGAGGCTTCAGGAGGTTTCTTTCCTGCACGTTCTGTTATTCGTATCTAATATACACCGAGGACACTCAGAGGGGGAAGCTATGATTTAGCATCCCCCAGACTCAGGCACTCAGCGTTCCCGTGGCTCCTTTTCCAGGATTTATGTTCCTCCCACACAACATGAACTACGTGGCATCTCTGTTTTGGTCATCAGCCAGGAGGTTCTCTGGCTCCAGAGAGGCCGTGCCAATGAGGGACTGAGCAGGGACTTAAGCGTCACCCGCACAGAAGCTGCCGGTATGGCAGGGACTTGAGCTTACTTCTGACTCCAGGGCACTTGCCTAACCGAGGGCTCCTGGTCCACTGATCACTGGTTCAAAAGTTGTTCTCTTTGAAGGGGAAAAATGCCTTCCAGGTCTAATGGGCTCGCTGCCCAGTCCTTCAGAGCTGTTTTACGAGCCCATCTTGACAGATTTTTAAATGTCTGGTACAATGTACTTATCTCAAAAAAAGTCTAGTAGTTCCCTTTCTAATTCAGCTCCCTTCCAGGTGGATGCAGAGCAGGGAGAGGGCTGTGACAGCAGTATTGGTGGGTGTGACGCAGGGGACCGAACACTCAGTAGTGAAACCTTTCTCCCCATCTCCCCGCCAGCAGTTTCAACAGTGTCTGCAAACTGTGCGATGCAGCTGGACAGCGGCTCGGCTCTGTGCTGGAGGTGACCCTGCACCCACCCAGCCGGCCCCCGAAATCACTTCCACCTGTCACACAAGAAAAGTTTATTGAAAAATAAAGTTCTCCCTAGTTTTCTCTACAACAGTGGAAAACAAAGCAGTGCTCTCTATGCCAGTACAGTACATTTGGACAGACACATCTTATTTGCAGACTCCTGCACTACTTAACCCCAGCAGTGAACAGTAGAAAACGGTTGTACCAGGATCTGTTCGAAGACACAGGTGCGAATGTCCATTAGCTTAAAGACATCACGCTTGTGACAGCGACTACAGTAGAAGGGACATCACCATCTCCTTTGGCATCAATTGTTATGCTATTGTCTTGTTAATACTTGGGCAGGACAGTGAGCAAAATGCCTCCTAAATCTGCTCCCTCTCAGCTTTGACGGGTGTGACAGGCTGCGCTGAGGTTCCTGACCTGCTGTCCCAGCAAGGCGTTTAGCCCTCCGAGCACCGCAAATGCTCTGAGCTCTCACCCTCGCCCCCACTGACGACGGCCTTGCCCACCACATAAGCACAGGCCCCTCTTTCGTCCCTTTGCCGTGCCGCCCCAGCTGTGGGGGTCAGGGACAGTCTTAGGGTTGCACAAGATCTGGAATGGAGAGTGATGCTTTGAAGAAGGTAAATTCCAATCATTACATCCATAGAACTATAAGACTGCTGATTCAGCCTAAGAGAATCCAAAGGAATTTGAAAAAGACATTGAACTCCAGCACATTTCCCCATGTTCCACAGCTGCAATCCATCCAGAGCTGTGCCAAGATAGGGCAGGAGATAAAACTTTAAGTCCTCTGGCAAAGTAAGAGGCGAGATGCCCCCCAAAACAAAAAGCAAACTGGTATTATAGGTGATTTGGGAAAACATTAAACCATGAACAGCCTGCAGGAGCTGTTCTGAAAGAGGCCAAAACACCAGCCCTGCTGCCTCGGCTGGCTTCCCCCATGGGCTCAGGGTGGGTTTTCTCTGGGACACGCCCGGGAATCGACCTATAATTTGATGGAAACGTGAGAGGGAACCAGCCTGGCAGTCTGATCCCTGAGGCCCAGAGGGGCCGCCCCAGCCAGCAGGGGGCAGCAAAGGGACGCCCTGGGGAATGTGGCAGTTCAAGTGGTCATTCATTCCTTCCCCCTTGAGTAACACAGCAAAGCCTCCGTTACTGCATTTCAGAGGAATAGTGTTAACTTTGATTTGAGGGTACAGGGTGTCAGAGAACTTGTTTCAGTTTCTAGCTCAAAAATATTCCTTAGAGAAAACTCCTGGAATGTTCTGGAAGACATCAGTGGGGTGAGGTCCAATATGTGACCAAAGGTCACCTTTATCCTTTTCAGCTCCAGTTTATATACTGTTGCAGCCTTGTTTCTACTGGGGGCTGAAGTCTGGCATAATTTCAAATCAGTGCATTGAGGGATACAGTAAAGTTTCAACCAGCAGGGTAGGCACAGAACTTGGACACTCTAAACCAGTAATTCCTACGACATTCAATCAACGTGGAATAATATTTTCATGTGGGTATTGTTTTTGAGTCAACAGGTAGGGAGTGAGCTCAGCTCTTTCTCAAGTTTTATGAAACACTAATAATAACAATATTTAACATTTACTAGAGCTCACTAGGTGCCAGCACTGTGCTAAACATTGAATCCTCACAAAACCCTAAGTGCTAAGAAAGCTAGGGTAATTTTTTTTCTGCATTCAAGACTATACAGCTAATTTGGTCTTTTGCTATAAAAACTTGGCTTTCCACTTTTTCTTGAAGCCAATAAGAAGAACAGGAACTCGCCCTCACCTTTATGAAGTTCCTAGCTTCCTAAATGAGTATCAGTCTATTTATATTCCCCCATCTAGTCACATGAAGATGCTCTGCAGCCCCAGTGATGGATGGGATTAGAATAAAGCCAATATGGAAATTAAAATATTTTTTAAATAAATAAAACAATCCAGGCTTGGGATAGTAACACATACAACAGAGCCTGTCGTTAACAAAATAGACTTTTTTAAAAAAAAAAAATCAAGAATTTTGGGGCATGGGGGAGGGTGGCAATGTCTAATTATATACATAATCTAGGTAAACCACCTTGGTCTGCTCTAAAAAGCACACACCCACCTATTAACACACAGTTTTCAGTCTAATCCATCACATTGATGCCTTCACTACCAGTGAGTTGTACTAAGGCTCTACTCCCAAAGGGGAAGCCAGTAATCACCTTCATTACACCCTGCATTCACTAAGGAAACAAAAACAGGCATGCACATTCTTTCCCTTTCATGATACTAACTAGGTGAATTATTTCAGAGCTCAACAGGATCTGGTACTCCTTTGGTGTCAGCACACCTTAGCGAGTGCACGGGTGGCAGGGAGCACAGGCTGTCAGCACACTGGCAACTAGCAGTCCCGACACAGACCCAAAGACACGGCCAAGCAGTCCAGGCGGGCATGGGCTGCTCTAGAGGAAGCCAGCCCCTTCCCTGGGGTTCTCAGGGCTTCACGTCCTCCCTAGGGAGGGGGTGTGTGTATGCACATGCATATGCTCTGTGCCTAGGGGGCTTGGAGGGCGCTTCTGGTGCCCAGCCTGAACAGCTTCAGTGACCCAAGGACGCATCCTGTCTCCCAGCCGGAGGAGTCTGCTATCGTCCTTCAACAGCACCCAGATTCCAAAAACCAACCCCAAAGTAAAAAAGCACATCAGGAAAACAAATTTCGCCAAAAAAAAAAAAAAAATCAGACTCTAATATCTCCAAACACACAAAAACGCAAACTATAATAAGCCGTGACAAAAACCCAATCAAAGCAAAAATGCAAAAAGCATCTCCATTTATACATGTGCAAATCAAACTGCATACATGACATAAATGAGGTGTTCACTGGCATTTCAAAGAAGTGTTTCCCCTTTCAGGAGTTTTAACTCCTAAAAGCATTTACCTTTCAAAAGAAAGCTCACTCTCTCTCTCTCTCTTTTAGTAAGTTAGATAAATGTTTTCCTTCAAGTTTTTAAGAGCTTAGGATCATAATGGGGAAAATCATCCCAAAACCAGGCAAGGCATGTTTATAGCACAGGAAAACATTAATCTTCAGTTAGGATTTCTCTCCCCGTGGCATTGTCATCAATTACAAATCGGTTTAGGATTCTATTAAGACCAGCAAAACCACTGCATACCATCAGGGGCGCCTTCCTCTCCTCATCCACACAGGACAGATGGAAGCTCCTCTCCCAGTTTCTTCCCCAGGGTCAATGACCAGACCTGGACCAGGTCTGAGGAAGCCTGAAAGCCAGCATACACTTAGGGGTTACTGCCTCTATCGATAATGCCCTTAACAACTGGAGTGTGGATTTCTTTGCTTCCAAAGCAGTGTCCCCCCTGCCCCCACCCTTGGAAAAGAGGAACAGGAAGGTGGAGAGGCCCTGAGCTCAGAAACAGACAGCAAAGGATCCCTGCAGCTTCTGGGACACCAGGCAGGAACCACATGGCTTTCTTTCCCGCTTTCTGAGCTCCAGTCTAAACAGCCCTCCACGGAGCGCGCCAACCCGGCTGCGGCTGGGCAAGCAGTCCCGCCCGTGGGCGCCCCCTGCTGGCAGAACGCCCGCACTGACAGCCTCAGTGCTCGGAGATCCCGAAAGAGCCCAGGAGAGGGCGGCGCTGGACCAGGAACGGCAGGTCTGGGCACTCCAGCCAATTCCCACACTCTAGGGTGCAGCCAAGAGGCTCATGCCAGGGAAAAGCTCTTCCTCACGGCGAGGATACCAGCTGTCTGCCCTCCTGCTGAAGGAAACTGCCCTTGCAAAGCTTAAAAGAACGTGCACGCGCACACAGAAACACACACACACACACTCTCTCACACTCTGCCCTTTGGATGTCTGTCCTCTCATTGCTGGGCCCGGGCAGAGGCTGTGCTTAGCCAGGTCTTGAGGGGCCCCTGTGATGATGAAAGAGACTCTGGGTGCTCCTCCCCAGCCCCTCTGCATTCTTTCGGACTGGAGGTGCAGTTCAGACCCATCTGCGCAGGGATCTGAGGGCCTAAGGACAAAGGCAGGCTATACGTTTGGGATTATCCACGCACTGGGGTATAAACCGAGGAGGACGACGAACCTAACTTCCCAGATATAAAGGCTCCACGTCCCTCCCCCGCCCCCCCGGTCCCCACGAAGCAGAATTCTTCCTCTCCCTCACTCCACAAACGCCCAGCCAGCCACTGGCCTTGGCCCTCTGCTCTGCCCGGCGGAGGCTGCATCTTGCTGTGCCTGGCCAGACAGCAGGCAGGGTGCTCCGCAGGTGTGGAGCACAGAACCAAGCAACCAAGGTGCCCTGCAAGGGCTGGACGATGCTGACAGCTCCTCGGGGACATCCTGCAAGAGGTGGAAGAGGGATCTCTCTCCCTGGCCTGGAGATGTCAGGGGTTTCACGGGAAACCCATGAACTCACACACGGAGTGTAGAAGGAAGCAATGCTTCAGGGGGCAGGAACTCACTCTACCCAGCCAGGTTTCCTTTGGATTTCTGCCCTTCTCCCCGCTGGGCCCGGGCAGAGGGAGGCTCTGTCCACGCCCAGTGATGAGGCAGAGCAGGGGGGCTCCAGGTTGGAGGACCTAAGGCCAACCACTGAGTGGTTCCTCCCTGTCAGAACAATTCCACCTAAGGGAAGAGCCAGCACCAGACTCCCAGTCCTTGCAGGACGCACCCACACGTAAGCAGCCAGGACAGCCACCACACCTTGCTCGTGCTGAGCTGCCCTGCTCCCCCAGCGAACATCACGTTCTCCAGGAGGCCCATTCCCTGGACTTTGGTGATATCAGAGGGGACATAATGCAAGGCCACTGTCAGGGGCCTATCTCCAGTCATGCCACCAGTTCTTAAGGACCAACTTCACCCTGTCCAAATCTCAGTTCAAAGACAACCCTCTTTGGGGCCTTCCAAGTCCAAGAGTAGCTCTGGGAGCTGCTCATCTCTGCTTCTCTCCTCACAGTGGCACAGAGAGGGAGGGAGAATTTACCAGAAAGTAGCAAATTCCTCAATCCTCCAACCCTGCATTTCTTTCGTAAAGGGATTCTAACCAGAAATTAGGGCCAAGGCATGTGTCTGGGGGTGGGGACATGAAAGAAAGGGGTCCACCTGATCTTTTTGTCCCTGGCTGGGCTCTCTGGACAACACAGGCACATTCCCCTGTGCCCCGGGGGTGCCTCTAGCTGCCATCTACAACAATGCCCTGGAGAGTTCGGCTGTGTTTCCAAAGCAAGATTTTCTTTTGCTCTACTGCCACCTGCTTTGAGCAGCCAGGTCCCCACAGCTGTCCTCGAGCCCACCAGCCCCACAGCACACCCTGCCGACTCTCGCACCCCACCCGGAGCAGACAGAATAACAGTATAGCGAAGGTGGATGATTAACAGTGGAAATAAAAGAAGAAAGGTGTGATTAAGCCCTCTTCTCCCTCCCTCCCTCCCAAATAAATAAGTTACTGGGTTTACGAATGTTCCCATTCAAAGTTCTTTCCAATCAGCTCAATTCCTCTCCTCTTGTTTTGTTTTAAATGACTCTTGAGACTCCTTTTTTACCCTGGAGCAGCTGCATCCACAGAGTCTCCCCACAGTTGCTCCTCAAGAAACAGAAATGGCACCGCGCCAGGGAGAAGCCAGACTCCCGGCCTGGTATCTGCTCTCCTTTTGTTTGGTGAAGGCTCCACTGGGCTGCTCTGACCACAACAAGAGCAACAACCAAAATGAAAACTTCCACCAAAAAGATCGGGCTCTGGCCAGAGTCCCTGAATGAATTCTGCCCCTGGCCCTGTCCGATGGGGCTGGAGGCCTTGTCCGTCCCAGCAGCATGGTGTGGGGCTGAGCAGGTGGCCGCTATAGGCAGTCTTTACAGAGAGCCACCTGGCCTTTGATGAAGTCCCTGCAGGGGCAGATCCTCCGGTGCCTGGGGTGGGCACCCGCACAGCTGAAGAGCAGGAGGTCGCCTTGAAACACACAGTGCTTGTTCTTGGGGTCGAAGGAGGGCACCAGGATGTCCTTGGCCAGCTCTGAGCTTTGGCAGATCACCTCGTACCTGAAGAGGAAGAGAAAGGCACAAGGGTTGGTGATGCAGAGGTCAGGGTCTGTCCTCGTACTGGTGCCGTCAGTTGCCTCCTGAGGTGTAGGGGGAGGTTCTCCTGCTTTAGAAACGAAATGGCCCCCACCCTCGGACCTCGAAACCCTCCACACTCCTAGGCACTTAGGCTGGAGAGGGCATGTGTGCACCAGGGCGTGCGTGCAGGGGTGTGTGTTGTGTTCAAGCTGCCAGTGAAGTGTCGCCTGTGATGGAGAAAAACTGGAAACCACCCAAATACTCACCAAGTGGGGAACAGCCAAGTAAATCATGGCCCATCTGTGCTTTTTGAGTTCTCTGCTGCCATTGAAAAAGAACGAGGGGGAAATGTGTTCACCAGCACGAGCGCCTGGAGGGAGGCGAGTTCCGGAACAGGACGCACCGTGCCATTGGCCCTGTGTGTGTGTGTGTGTGTGTGTGTGTGTGTGTGTGTGTCAAAGGTCAACAAGGCTACACACTAACACACTAGCAATAGTTGCTTTCAAGGAGTGAGACTGGGGCAAAGCTATGCATTATTTAGATATTTTTTTAAAGTATGTTTAACTTTCGTTAAAGGCTTAAAAACATTCCTGTTATATGGCCTTAGTCTCCCACGGGAAAGCAATCAGACAGAAGGTGCCGTACTGGGGCATCGACTCATTGGGCCTCTGCAGCTACCCTCTGGCCATGGTGACAGTAACCCGGTTAGAGGTGACTGAGCCGAGGCCTCCTGTCCTAAGCCTGGTGCTCTGTCTCTCCTGCCATCTCCTCCCAACAGCTGAGTGGTCTGTGGGCTGGGACCACTGCTTGGGGGGCCAAGGATACCCCCATTTCTGATGTTGGCCTCTCATTTCAAAGAAGAGCTGTGTCTCTGTCCCTCTTGCCTGATGTGTACTGGTCCCACCCAGCTTGGCTCCCCAGCATGGAGAGGCCCCGCCCAGGGTGCAGCCTGATTGCCAGGTGGGACCTGTAGTATATCCAGGTTTCAAGGAAGAGGTGTGAGGGGGCCAGGTAGACCTGGGTTTGAGTCCCAGCTTCATCTCTTAGCAACTGTGTGACCTTGGACAAATGACTGAGCCTCTCTGTGCCTCAGTTTTCCCTTTTGTACAATGGGGATAAGGAACTCTCAACTGCAGGAATTAAATTAGTGCCTCTGCAGCACTCAGGAGAGTCACACTCAGTGCTCCATAAATGGTGACTATCGTTGCTATGGTCATTGTCACTGTTGTCATCACTCTCCCTTGGCAGACACGGATGGGATGGGCTATGCCACCTTCCTCCTTTGCCTGTCGATGTGAATTTATACACACATCAACCACTTCTGTTTCGCTTTGTTCATGGAAATCTCGCTTCTTGCCGACAGGGAGGGGATCAGGATCCAGAGCTTGAGGTTTCCTGTTGCCTCTGGGCATCTTCCACACCAACTGTGTGTGCGCCTGCGCGTGCATGGCACGAGGCGTCACCCTCCCTCGCGCTGCTGCTCTGTCTTCCTCTAGCTGCGGCTCCCCGAGGCCTGCCTCCCTTGCTGACGTTCCTCCAGCGAGCCCCAGCACAGCTGTCGAGCTCTCCGGGGCTGCCGGCCCAGATCCTGCTCAGCTTCGCCGAGGCCCCAACTGCTTCTGGGACCCCGCACGTCCCTGGCCCTCTGGCCTCCGTCTCCCCAGAGCCCGTGGCTGTGGCTGCACACGTGCGTGACCAGACCAGGAGCCCGAGGCCACTCCAGAGAGCAGGGCCCCTCTTATCCTGCCCCTGCGGTTGCCAGGGGAACTGCGCCTTTCCCACACTCCAACACCCCGCTCTTGCTGCCAGCCGGGAGACGGCAGCGCTCAGGGGTTTAAGGTCATGAATCATGAAGGGAGAGGGCAGGAAGTGGGATTTCTATGGATTTCCTAAGAGGAAAAATGAGTCAGACTTGGAGCTCCCAGGTCCTTTGCAGGCTACCCTGATCGGCCAGCAGAGACAGAGGGGTATCTGTAGCTGAATTCTGAATGCAAAGTTTACATGTGGAATGTGGCCTTGGGATACGGATTTATGCTTATGACAGCTATTTATTTAGGTGAACTACAGCAGCTGCTATGCTGTTGCTCCATCTGCCTGGCGCACCCAAGGTGAGGAGTGTAATTGTCAGGAGCCAAGAAAAACCCTCTCGCTCCCTCCCAGGTCACCTGGACTCAGGCTCCAGGACACCTCCTCCTAGGGCACGAGCCCACAGGAGCCCGGCTGAGGCCACCAGCAGTGGCAGAAGCCTGCCTGGTGATGCACAGAGACCCCCACGGCTCACATGGCAGACGCTTCCTGGAGCCACAGGTGAGACCTGTCGTGTGGTAGCTACCCCAAGGTTCAATGGATGCGGTGCTGTGGCCCGTGGTGGCTGCCACTTCTGGGTGCCATCCAACCCCCTGACCTGAGTGTCTTCTAGGTCCCCTAGGAAGGGAGCTCTCCCACAGCCTGGGGCATTCAGGAAGGCGACTTTATCATCTGTGCTGAACTAGTTAGCAGAAGGCACCAGAGAGGCGAGGCGACTTTCCCGTCACCAGAGCACATTGAGAGACAAGACAGCCTCCCTCTGAGGCCCCTGGCTCTTTAGGAGTACACGTGCTATACTTGCCTCTGTCCCTGTGATGGCTGCCTCTCGCCCCCACACACTCTTGCACTGCTGACTTCTCGCCAGGGCCTGAAGAGCTTTTCCTACAGGATGGAGCTGGGGCTCCTGGGCCACCAGCCCTCAGCTGATGGGTTCTAGCTCTTGAAGGAGGACAAGAAGGTAAAGCCCCTTGCTGTGGGGCTGCTGAGAAGCCCAGCACTGGGGGAGCGCACAGAAGCCGCTGTCCCACCTGCTGCCCTGGCTCCTCCACTCGCCCTGCCCTAGAGCACCTACCTCCCTCCGCCTCCTCTCCAGGGCCTTTGTTCATTCCAGTCCTGTCCCACCAAGTCCCCTTGTGCCCACTCTGACTCAGGGCCATCTCCCTACTCTCAGGTGCCAAAGTACTCACAGTCTAGACCCGTGCCACTTAGCATTCCCGCTTCTCACACAGCAACCCCGATGCCCAACATTGTGAAATGTTAGAAGACACAACTTTAAGGGGTAGCAAACTTATAAACTGGGCTTCATGTGAACACGTGTTGCTGGATATGGAGCCGAGTCCTCCCCACAGGGCCATGCTGAGATGGACTCTGGCACTTCTCCAGGTCCTCTGTCTTCCAAGGCCCCACCCTGGTCCGGGAGGAGTCTTGTCCAGAGGGTGGGTCATACCTGAATCCTGCATGCTTTGCAGCGGCCTCTCCAGACTAAACTGCAGCTGTGTGCACTGGAACTCAAGGACCAGTTGCCCGACTCTCCCTGATTCAAGATAACACAGGATGCTCCCAAGGCTCCACTGACGTGACATATAAAATTCACACTAGGGAGGATAGGTGGTTCTTAAAGGCCGTGGATACCCAAAGATTGAAAGGAGCTTAAGCCTGGCTCAGAACCCGGCCCCAAGCTGGAGAAGAGAAGCGGCACTAGCTTGCAGGAGGAGCTGCTAATTGCTAATTGGCCATGAATATGGATGGGCCAGGATTACCTCCACGCTGAGGAGGCACTCAATAGACCGCCAGATAGCTGGGCTTTCACAATATTATCAGTATTTACAAATGCATGAACAAGTTATTCAGTAGGGCTCTTATGTTCAGAAAATTAAATTCAGATGGATTTATTGCAAAATTAGCATTCATCCAGCCTCCTGCTAAGAAAACCCTCATTTCTGCGGTGGGGTCGGGGTGGGTGATCCCACGGCACCGGGCTTGGCCACCGAGTCCTTGTTCTCGTGGCCCCTGCATGGTGTACAGAGATAGGGAGTGAGGCCAGGGCAGGGAACTGGCTTTTCCAGGCTTGGCCCGGTGGCCTCAGGCCTACTCTGATACCCAAAGCTCTCTGCGGAAGGGGCTGCTCTGCTGTGTCTTTAGCAAGGGCTGTGCATTATCTCACCATCACCCAGGATGGCCCCATTCAGCAGATGAGAAAACTGACGGAACAGCGGGAAATGGCCATGCGCCCAGCTGTGTCCCTTCTGACCCGAACTCCTGCCTGGCCAGGAAGGAAGCTGCCACGTTTAGGGTTCCCATTTGGGTCCCCTTTCCAGGATACAGCGTCTCACGTTCTCTCTTCCAGAAGTGGGCTTATGTAGATGGTACTGTGTACAGTCCCCAGTCTGTACCTAGCGAATTCAGACTTCTATGCGGAGAGAATACTCAGGGTTCTCAAAAAGCCACCTTGCTCCGGGAGCTGTCTGCAAAAGTGGCCAGCGGAAAGCCCCTCACAGAACCCCAGGGTTCAGAGTCTGTGCTGTGGAATCGGACGCTTTGAGAACCATTAGTGGCTTTCTACATCCACCGGATCCCACCCTCACAGAGCTTCCCTGGTCTCGCCACACGGACCTCCCTCTTCTGGCCTGTGCCTCTGTTTTGATGGTGGAATCAGGGCAGCCTCTGTGCCTGGTCTTCACATAAAAAGAAAGGGAAAAAATAGCATCGCCTACGTGCCTGCTCAGGAGAGCGTCCCTGCAGGTGCGACTCCAGAGGCCACACTCCCTCCCTGACGAGAGAAGATACCTACAAAGTGTGAAATTACACTCTCCATAAAAAGCATATCACAGCACACTTGAGGCTAACACGACTGACTCGAGGGACCGGGCAGAGACCACTGTGCACAGATGGCCACAGCCGCTGACAGCACTAGCAGGGCATGAAGCCAGGACTGGGACAGGTGTACTCAGGGCCCCAAGTTCACGCTGTTCCTAGATGTGCTTTTCAATCCAGGGGTAGTCCAGCTGTGGACTGAATAGTTGGAGTTGGGGCAGTGTCTTATTATTTACAGGCAAGTCTCTCAGAGAAAATGCCTCATCAGAGCTACTAAGGTAGAGGGTGGGTGGGACAATTAAGCAATCTGTGGGCCAATGTGGGGTGTGACAAAAATCGGGAGACTTAGCCCTGATGGGTCACGAATCAGAGGCCAGAAGAAACCTCACATGGAAATTTGGGGACTGCCAAAGCCAAACCCAAAATGCCGACACAAAGAAAAACTAAGGGCATCATTAAAAGCAATGCAAGTGATGTGGTTTGGGCGCTCAGCCCCTCCCGATCTCATGTTGACATTGAGCCCCAGTGTGAATGTGGGGTCTGTTGGGTCACGGGGCAGATCCCTCATGAATGGCTTGGTACCCTCCCTGAGATAATGAGTTCACAGGACAGCTGGTTGTTTAAGAGCTAGGCACCACCTGGTCCCTCTTTTGCTCCTTCTCTCACCACAGGACATGCTTGCCCACCCCCCTTCACCCTCCAACTGGACTGGAAGCTCCCTGAAGCCCTCAGCAGAAGCAGAAGCCGTGCTTCTTGCATGGCCTGCAGAACCCTGGGCCAAATAAACCTCTTTTCTCTGTAAATCATCCGGTCTCAGGTGCTCCTTTATAGCAATGCAAAACAGACTAAGACAGCAAGCAAGAGGTAAAAACTCCAAGGAATGCTGAAGACCCTCCTGTGTGCAGCCCTGGGCCAGCGTGCCTGGTGCTGCATCCACCTTGCTGCCACGGGACACAGCGTAGCAGGTGCCAAAGGTCCAGAACAAAGTGCAAAAGGGAACAGGGCCGCAGGAGGGGAAGGTGGTATGTGGAATTTGTTGTGAGCAGTTTGGTGTCAACTCCTTCTATATATTTCTCATTCCTTTCTGACTCTAGGGTTGAAGACTGCCACCCATCCCCTGAACTGCTCAAGCTCTGCTGGGGACCACCTGGGGACCCCGCTATTGCCAGGGGTCCGTCTGTGGCTCTGTGCCCAGTTCCATTCCCACTGTTCTTGGGGCCAACATTAGCAAACTGAACACCTCTCACAGTCTCTGAGCTCAGACATGGCACTGTTTATGCAAACACAGCACCCCCATTGAAATTCTAAATACAGCAACCTCATCTCACCTGATGTAACAACATTGGGCTAATTATCTCTGGGGGGAACATGCTGGGTCCTGCTCCCCTTCCCACATCTTGTCCCCAGAGCCCACAAGCCTGGAAGCTGAAACCTGGTACCACTCACCCAAGCCTAATCCAGAGGCAAGCTGGAGTCCACAGAGGCTGAGTTGTCCACCTCCCTACCCCCGCCCCTCACCCCAAGGCACTTACTTCAGCATGTCCTTGTCCTTGTTGAGGTGCTGGAAGAAAGAAGGCTCGCAGATGAGCTGGCTCTCCTGGCACACCTGCTTGCAGGACTGCCCGGGCTCAGCAAGCTTCACCTGCAGGGCGCTGAGGGGTGGCCACATCACTTGCCCATGGCAGAAGTCCTGGAATGACAACAAAGCCGTCGGCCAAGGGACCAAGGATACAACTGGGTATTCCCAGCCCTGCCAATCAGCCCCGGCCACAGGCTGCACCACACGGGGAGAGTGGAGGAGGGAAGGGGTGGGGACAGACCAGGGCTGGAATGAGGCTGACCTACGCCGCCACCTTGGCCACGTCTTGACCTCTCTAGTCACCGGCTTCCTCAACCACAAGAGGGAACAACAACAGTGTCTTTCACAGAGGGCTCAAGGGAAAGAGGAAATGCCTATCATGTGCGCAGCACCACGCCTGCCATCCTGCTGACGTCACCCTCGCTCTTCAAGGCCCATCTTCAGGCCACCTCTGAATCCAGACACTGTGTCTACTCTAGTTTACCTAACATGACATTGTTTCAGGAGTGCTAGATTTATCCCAATGGCAAGATTCTGACGCCATGAGGTGAAGGATCACACCAAGGAGCCTGCAGGCGTCTCTGCTGTTACCTGATGTGGTGCCTCATCCTTCAGGGACTCTGGGCGTGTTGGCTGAAAACAACTCCAGTGAGTCCTCACTCCCTGTGTCCACAGGTTCTCAGAAACTGACTACAGCAAAACCCATTTCACCACTGGCTGATTGACATAAACAAGAGTTAAGTTCCCATGGCATGTTTCTGGTCATAAAAGCATCATCAAATTTTTAAATAAAGATCCCAAACACTTCTCATATTAAACACTGAAATAAAGGTGAGCCCATATGTACATTTAAGAAACATTAATAAGAACAAGCAGGATAATTATTTATCCAATGTTTGGAGAGTCAGTGAGTGACGGTGGTCGTAGTGGTGGTGAGTTAAGTCAAGGAACAAATGTCTGTAAAGTAAAAATTGTCAGGAGCATCTCCTCCCGCCCCATAGCTCAC
This sequence comes from Lepilemur ruficaudatus, assembly GCA_963574885.1. Lineage (NCBI taxonomy): Eukaryota > Metazoa > Chordata > Mammalia > Primates > Lepilemuridae > Lepilemur > Lepilemur ruficaudatus. The sequence continues at coordinate 77,478 of CAUYRT010056800.1, read as the reverse complement.
CAACAATCACACATATGGTAGGGTCCCTGAGGGCTTCTGTAGTGCATCGTTTACTGTCTTACATCTCTAACACGTGATCGTTGCATACTTCACAGACTTTTATTGTAAAATCATTTGTACGAGGTCTGTCTGGAAAGTATCCAGCCATGCAACATGAATACATATACTAATAACAGCTGGATACTTTCCGGACAGACCTCATAGTCATCCATTTTCCAACCTGTTTATTCCAGTTCAGGGTCATGGGTCCCAGCAGCTCAGAGCGCATGGCAGGAACAAGCCCTGGACAGGACACCACCCCGTCGCAGGGCACACTCACACACACCCCCAAGTCACTCAGGCTGGGACCGCGTGGACATGCCAGTGAACTTTACTGAGCGTGTCTTTGGGAGAAACCGGAGTACCCGGAGAAAACCCACGCAGACTTAGGGAGACCGTGCGAACTCCACACCAACAGCGGCCCCAGCCAGGAATCAATATATTTTTTCTCATTAACAATATAACAAAATGACTTGGAATAAAACATTATTCAAGGACCTGCTGTACATTTGATCCACCAATTGAACAACCAGAGAAACAGTCTGAGCAGCATGTGGCAGGACAAGGAACACAGCACCCCCTACAAAGAAGGCATGGGGGGTGCTCGGAACAGGGCACAGCCAGTCATCCCGGGACCCAGCGGGAGTGGAGGGAACCAGCCAGTCCGAGGATAACCTGGGGCTGGGCACAGAGGGCTGGAGGACCAGGAAGCAGTGAGGGCAGCAGGATGACCCATCAGTGTGGCTAGGAAGACGAGCGGGGACACCTCTCTGACCTGGGGCCCCGGCTCTCATCTCAGCTGTGCCTGATGTGATCCTGAGCAGGTGTCGGTGATGGGAACACAGGCACCTCTGACACCCAGAGCTCGCTATCTGCGGCAGCATCTGTGCAGGACACCCGAGGGCCGTATTGAACTCCACGTGGGGCAGGCTAGCCCTCGGGGAGCCCAGTGGTGGTTAGGATCCTGGCTCGGAATGCCACTTGTGGGAATGCACCCCACAGATATACAGGATGGCGGGGACAGCACAACAGTACTGTCAGAACGGCTCAGAACAACTTGAAGGTTGTATTTAAATAGATAGCCGCTTAAGGACAAATAATACCAAAAAAGAGGCAGGTTTCTACAAGCCAACAGGAGAATGTCTCTAAGACGTCCTGAGAGGGGGAAGCAGAGTGGGGGCGGTGCATGGTGTTTCCACTGGGGCAAGCTCTGGGGAGGAAACACATAGACACGTGTGAACACGCATGTGCTACTCCAAGAACCTCTCTTCCCTGAGAAGTGAAATGGAGTGACAGGGTTGGGAGTGGTAAGGAAGTGTACCTTTCAATGTGTGTCCTTCTGGAATATTTTGTTTCCACACGCTTCCTTTCCTCACCTGGTGTGGGGGAGCTGGTCAGTCATCTCAGGGCCCAGAGCTCCGGCACTGGCACCAACAGAGGAAACCTTCCCCGCCCCACCCTGTCCGTCACGTGGAGGGTGACAGCAGGAGCACCAGGGCTGCACGCTGGGGTGTGGGGGCGCTGAGCACCATGGTAAGTGCAGCGCTGGCACAGGGGCTGGCAGGAGTGGCATCTAGGAGGGGTCTTCCCTACTGCTTGTGTGTTTTTAATGCCTTGTGTTTGTGTAACTTTTAACGTGCCAAAGGCAACAAAAATGAGCAAAGCAAAACCCACCCCAGGTTCTACAGGCAGTCGGCTCTGAGAGCATGTCCTGCCTCTCCCTTTACTGGCTCCATGAACCCGTGGGCAAAATATGCAACAGTCTGCAGGGGGCTGGCCTCATTGGTGAACATGGCAGGAGGGGGCTGGGAGTACGGGCTGGGACCCTGCTCCCAGCTATGGGAATTCACAGCTGTCTCCCGAGCCCTCTCCACCTGCGCTACGCATAAAACGAGGACATACCATCTGCCCTTCATGCCTTATGTAATTCCCGTGAGACGAAAATGGGTGACCGATAAGAAGGCACCTTGAGATGCTAAAGACAATGTCCCAAGGTTGACTGCTATTCACTGCCAGGGTCCAGAGGTGAGAGTTGAGTTGCCTGAGTTATATATGACAATCCACCCACGTCTACGAGAGCCACCTCTGGACCCAGCTGCCAGCGGCCACAACTGCGGTGGAAGCCCTGTGACAGCCCCGTCTCACCTGCAAGTGCCACTGGGTGCTCAGAGGGGGCTGGAGGGCTTCTGTTTTGTTCAACCACAGCACAGGCTAATGCGGCAATGCCACATTACCTCATCTCCTCACCATATGCAGTCAAACAATCATTCATTCATTCATTCATTCAGCAAATACTTGAGAGGCAGAAAAGCATAGGGTTCAGCGCTCACACTGCCTAGATTTGACTCTCAGCTCCTCCATTTGTTAATTCATCTTGATGTGAAAAGTGCCTGATACTTATCACACCATGCACGTGTTGGCTGTCACCACTGCTATGTGCAATCTAGGCCCTTGGTGGGGGGATCACTTGGTGCACAAAAGGAACCCAAACCCCTGCCTTCATTCAGTGAGGGGGAAAGAAAAACAAAACAGACAAGCTAGGTATTTACAGTATGTCAAAAGGCAATAGGTGCTCTAGAAAAAAGGAAGTGAGGCCAAGCATAGTGGCTCATGCCTGTAGTCCCAGCACTTTGGGAGGCTGAGGCAGGAGGATCGCTTGAGCCCAGGAGCTCGAGGCTGCAGTGAGCTACGATGATGCCACTGCTCTATAGCCTGGGTGACAGAGCAAGATCCTGCCTCAAAAAGGAAAAAAAAAAAAAGAATGAAGTGAGACTGGTTGGGGGCGTGTGTTCAGATAATGAATCACTGAGAAGGCGGCGTTTGAGAAAAGACCTGAGTAACTAAAGGGGTGAGCCAACATTCCAGGGAGAAGAGAACCCAGATCTGAGGCTCTGACAAAGGAGACTGTTCCAGGAGGAGCGGGGCATCCTGGTGGCTTGGGCAGAGTGTGGGATGCAGGGGGTGATGGGGTCCAGGAGGCAGAACATGCAGAGCTTCAGGGGCCAATGTAAAGCTCCAGCTTTCCCTCAAAGTGAGATGGAAGCCACTGGAGATTTCTGGGCAGAGCAGCAGGACCCGCAGTGCTGGGAACAGAGAGAAAGCTGAGAGAGGGACTCAAGCCAGACACAAGCATCTTTGTTCAAACCTCTATGAAACACATAAGTTGGCTTTGAAGGTGTCTTCATTCACTCATTCAAGGCTTCACAAATGACCATTAAACCCTTACACTGGCAGTTGGAAATATGAACATGAAGGAGACACAGTCCCTGGGCTCAGAGGTTTAGTGCACAGTCTAGTAAGAGAGGCCGGCCCTTGGAAAAATTATAGAGCAGTACAAAACATCTGCCCAAACAGATGCACAGGCCCCTCAGAGGAGGGAAAGGATTAACTCTAGGGAAGGGGAAGCGTGGTGGTGACAGCAATCAGAGAAGACTTCCAGGAGGCAGGGACTTCTGGGCTGGGCTTTGCAGGATGCATAGGAATTAGTAGCTTATTGCTAACACGAGCCTTTGCAGATAACTGGTGCTCAATAAAGAGCTAGTAAACTGAATTGGATGGCTCTAGCATCCTGGAGGCTTTGAGAGTAGAAGAGAAGGAGACTATTCCAATCCAGCAAGCTTCTATGCTGCCGGAATGAGATATAAACAGTAATTTCCAATCTGGCTAACAAGCCCACTTAAAACACAGAACATCTGCATTCCTCCCTAACGATTATTCCAACCAGTCTCCAAATTTCCCCAAATGTGCTCGACTATTCTGGAATGTCCACGCAGTAGCCATAAACCATAATAAGAAAGGTCTATTAACCAACAAATTTATGAGAAAGGAGCAATGTTCTAAACAAATGAACACAACCCACTGTGAAGAGGTAAGGGCAGCGCCTCGGTAACAGCAAAGGCTGATTAGCAGCATGGTGAAAACATTACTCCCCAAAATACCACAAGAGCAAGGGCGGGGGTGCGGTGCTCCCTGGGAGAAGCTCTAGGTGGAGGGGCTGGCTTGTCCCTCCCTCTTGGTAGGCTGGGCCAGGGAAGGGTCATCTGCTCGGAGGAAAGCGGGAGGAGCAGGAACCGAAGGGCCGACAAGAGAAGGCTGGGTGGTGTGTGATGGGCCTGCCCCGCAACCCCCCGCCGAGAGTCCAGACCGAATCTCCAACAGAGTCACTGAGTGCCTGGTGCATTAGGTACAAGTGGATTTCTGCGGAAACCACGTTGTTTGGAACCAGGAAGGCAGGTCTGAATACACACGTCTGGAGGCAGGAGCCAGAGGGAGACAGACCAGGCATTTGCATGAACAGAGGAGGGAGGGAGGAGGTTGGTGGGACAGGTTCCAGGCCAGGAAGATGGGGTTTGGGCCACATTCGCCCAGCTCTTCAAGGGATAAAGGACACGTGTTATTTGCATTACGCTGGGAGATCTGGGTCTGGCACAGAAGGGCTTCGATAAGAATTGAATTGAGTGACCGCATGAGGCGTACCTCAGTTGCTAGGGCGGATCCCACTACTCTAGGCCTGCGCTGTCCCTCAAAAGGAAGTGGGCTCTGTCCACCGGCAGCCCCTGGCCCATTTCCCAGAAGCGAGCGTGAATTTGTGTTTCCACAAAGACAAAGGAGTGCAGCTGTGAAGCTGGGTGGCACACACGCCTCTCCCCGGTCACCTCTATTCGTCAAATCCCGAGCGCAAGCTCACCCCCAAGGAGCCGGACGGAAACCCACCGCATTCATACTCTGCGACTGCTGGGAGCCTCCCAGGGAGAAATGTAACACATGTCACACAAAGATCTCGTGCACAGCACTTACCACACGAGCCAAGGGTAGAAATGGCCCAAATGTCCATCAACTAGTGGTGGATGGATAAACAAACTGTGGTATATCCGTACCATGGAATAGCATTCAGCAATAAAAAGAAGTGCTCATACATGGTACAATATGGATGGGCCCCCAGAACAAGTGAAAGCAGCCACAAGTATCCAAAAAAGGCAAATCTAGAAAGAGCATAGATCAGTGGTTTTCCTGGGCTGGGGCAGGAACAAGGACTGACCGTAAACAGGTACAAATGGGCTTCCTGGGTGCTGGAAACATTGCAAAACTAGACTGTGGTGGTAAGTTGCACAACTCCATCAACTTGCTAAAAAAAAAAACTCACTGAATTGTACCCTAACACAGTGAGTTTTAGGGTCTGTAAACTACATCTCAATGAAGCCGTCGGAAGCACACACCGCTGTTGGTTTCTGGGCCCCTGCGGCAGCAAGGAGCTCAGCTTTCAGAGCGCCACCCTGGGCCGGGGGCTGTACCCAGTTCTAAACATGTATCCATCTGTCCATGGAGTCCTCCACCGACCCAACAGGGCAGGTAGCATGAGCCCCGTTTCACAGATGAGGAAAGAGCATGGAGAAGTTAGGTAACTTGCCTAAGGCCAGGGACGGTGGCAGCAGAGCTGGGATGTGAACCCAGCCTCCAAGGTCCAGCGCTTAATCATTACCAACCCGTCTTTCTGAGAGCAGGACGAGCTGGGCAAACAGCAGCCATTGATTTTTCAAGTAAACATTCCCCAAGCAAGTGCCAATCTTCCCTCCTTTTAAATTCCTTTTTCTCCTGTAACTCTGTCACCTCCACCATCGCCCCTACCCCTGACCGCCCAGATTCACTAATAGGCGTGTCCTTGTGTCCAGAACACACCTCAGTGAGTTCATTACAGGCTCTGATGAGTAGACATCCTAGGAACTTCAGCTGATTCCACAGATGCTCTTGAATTTTTTTTTTTTTTTTTTTGGAGACAGAGTCTCACTCTGTCACCCTGGGGTAAAGTGCAGTGGCATCATCGTAGCTCACAGAAACCTCAAACTTCTGGGCTCAAGTGATCCTCCTGCCTCAGCCTCCCGAGTAGCTGAGACTGCAGGCATGCGCCATCATACCCAGCTAATTTTTCTATTTTTTGTAGAGATGGGAGTGGGGAGGTGGGTGGAGGGGAGTGGTGGAGGGGGAGACTCACTTGCTCTTGCTCAGGCTGGTCTTAAACTCCTGACCTCAAGCAATCCTCCCACCTAGGCCTCCCAGGGAGCTAGGATTACAGGTGTGAGCTGACACCCCGCCTTGCCTCTCTCCCTTCCCCCTCCGGCCGAGTTAACCCTTTTTTACCCTCCATATCTCCAGAATGCTTTTCACACGAATTACACAGCTCTTTACACACTAGCTAGCATCACTGCGACCATCCTGTATATTTACAGGGTCTTCTTTACAGGAAATAGAAAATAGGGTTCAAGAGTATATGTGTGGTTTTCAGAAATCAATCTGATCGTTGCCATTCCTTCAAAATAACCTGCTGTACTGTCTGGCCTGAGGCCAACACATAAGACTTTCCCATGAAATGCATAATGAAAACCTTAACATGCCCAGACATACTCAGGGTAGGGAGTAATAGTGCTTGATCTTAGATTACAAAGAATTTCCCTCTGCTGGAGACAATGTCTGTTTTGGAGAGCTGATCTAAAAGAACGTGCAGTCTAAATCAACATTTTTAGTAGAGTAAAGGGAGGGGGGATATCAGGGAAGAGCAGGTGGTCCTCCTAGGGCCAAGGGTCTTTCCCGTCGGGTGCTTGCACCCGGGCTGGCTGGCTATGGGGTGGGTTTCCTGCTGGCGACTGCTCAACTGTACATTTAAGCCTGGGGTGCTCTCGATTGATGTCAATTGGCTCCCTCTGGCTCCTGCTGCCTTTGCTGAGCTTGATGGACAACATTGAAAGGTTTCTGGGGTAAAAGCTTCTGTGTTCTCCTTGCAGATCACAAGGAGAACTCTGAAGGCAGAGACCAGCCTAATTAGAGCTGCAGGCTTTGCTGTTCATATCAGGAGCACCTTCTTTCCACCCTTCCTTGCTCTTTGAAGATATTCATCTAGCTGCAAAAACAACAAAGACCCCAAGCTCTAAAATACTGGGGCCTGGAGCTAATGGTTAGAAGACTCAAACTGTGAGCCAATGGGGTCTTGGCTTCCTCGCTTCCCTCTGGCATCAGGGGAACATTCTGGGTCCACTGGAATCCCTGGGATGAACTCAAAACAGGCCCCTTTGTTGCTTGTTCAGGATCATTGGGAGGATGCTTAATAAGAATGCCCCAAACACAAGATTCCTGGAATGATTCTTTCAAACAGCAATCTGAGAGCCTTCCTGTCCTTCATCCAGTGACAAAACCTTCCTTCAGCCTCCTCCTGTCCCAGAATCACATCTGAATCCTTAGGCCAAGCCTCTTCCCAAGCACTGCCTCTTCCTCCTCCTCCTGCCTCGCCTCTCACCTCGGCCCTGTCTTCGGGTTGTTGCTAAACTTCCAACCATTCACCCTGACTTCTCTTTATTCTCAGGCCTTTGCATCTCGACTTGCCCAGCCCTGCCAGTGTCTCCAATCTGCCTTGAGGACTCACCTCCCACAAGATGCCTTCAGACTCTGTGTCCTCTCTCCCCCTCCCCGCCCTGCAGGCTGGGCCCTGCCATCCCAAAGCACCCTGCCCACTTCACCGTTACCAGGCTTGGCCCACACGGTGGCACTGACTGTGGACCTGGCTGCCTTCTCCATGAAGCTTGAAGCTACCTGAGGGCAGGGACGGGGCCCTTGACATCTCCTCCCCAACTGCCAACACAGTCCATGGCATGCTGCAGTTGACAAATATTCACAGAGCAGATGAATGAATCAACACCGGCCAGCAAAAAAGAATCTCTGGATTTCTGTGAACGGCAGATCTCAAAGTCTTTATGGGGGGGAGGGTGCATTTTTATTAGCATGTTTTCCATATGACAATTTTAGTAACGTTTTCCCAGTCATAAAGTCCAAGACAAGCTTCTTGGTTCTCAACACACAGGAATAAAAAGCACACTCACCTCCCATTCATGCATCCATCCCCTCACCTGGGAGTTGCTGCACACCCACTGTGTGTCAGGCAGGGTGCCAGGGAACATGCAAGATGGGGCCCCTGCGTCCTGGAGCATTCAGCAAGGTCTGCCTGGGGAACAGGACCTTCCTGGCAATAGGCTTCCAGAGGACTTGAGAACTTTTAAGGACTCACCAGGATTCATGAGCCTCAAGGAAGAAATAAAAGCCTCCAAATAAACCTGATCAAGAGTCATTCATGCCTGGTGGGGAGCAGCAATCTTCCCTGAGGGGAAGTGGGGACAGGAAAAGAGGAGAAGCATTTCAGCAGTGGCTGCAGGGATCCAGGTATGACTTCAAGAGCGCCCCCAAGAGTGCAGGTAGCAAGCGCTGTGAAGTCTTAAAACCCACTGCCAAAGGAGAGCCTGCAGCCCCTCTCAACCCCTGCAGGAAGGGTGAGGGGCTCTTGGAGGGGAAGCACAGCTCCGGGACACCTGCCATCTCCTGACACCCCGGCAAGTGCTGCCAATGCAGACTCAACCTCGCACCAAACCAGCGTCAAATCCAGATTCCACAACTCGTGAGCTTGAGAACTGTGGGTCTCAGTTTCCACTATCCAGAGAAGGTGGTTATTACTGCCGCCTCCTGGGACTACTGTGGGGAATCAAGGAGATGATACACCGTGATGTGTTTGGCACACGTTGGCACAGAATCTGTATGGATGTCGTTGGCAGAGTTACGATTCTGTCAGTCTGGTGTCATATAAAGGCTGAATGTGATAACCATCCAACGCTTAGCTCCCATAGTGAGGCCTGATGACTAATACAATTTATAACTATATATAACAATTATGGTACAATGTAGTGTACTACTGTGTAACGCAGTATAGCACACTGTATTAAATAACCAACAGTACTAGTCTGCATTTATTAAACGCCATGTGCCAGTCCCTGTTCTAAGCACTTCTCCTGTGCTAGCTCATGAGGAAGGAAGTAGGTCCTATTATCATCCTTATTTTACAGAGGAGGACACTAAGGCACAGAGAGGCTGAGAGACATGCCCAAGTCATACAACCAGAAACTTGTGGTGCCAACAGTTGAACCCAGGTGGCTGGAACACAGAACACGCCCTCTTGCCGCTAACAAAAACTCTGCACATTAGAGGCGCCACCCTGGGTGTGTGATCCACAGTCCCCCTCCATGGGGCACCCAGGGCTGCTGGCTAGCTGCTCACCAGTCTGTCTCCTCAAACCACCACCTCTTCCTTTGAAAGCCCCCTTGGGCCTACAATCTGTGCCTACTTAGATTCTCAACACACCATCTCTATTTTCAGCCTGCACAATTCCCGTCCTCCATCGTGTAAAGATCCCTTCACCGTCTTAAAACACTCTGCTTTGCTCTTTAAGAAAAGCCCCTATTTCTGGAATCTGGTCAAAGAGTTCATATTCCTTTACCCACAGGGGTTCTGAGTCATCTATTTCTAGCTCTGTGTTGCTTTTGAAGCTCAAGGAATTAAAATGTTGTAAAGTGACAGCAATGTCACTCTTGGCCTTTACTTCCAGGAGCACAAGCTGCAGTTTCCAAACCCTGTTGGGGGTGGTGGGACTCTTGGCACCCTCCCCTGCTTTGAAACCACAGTCCTGCTTTTATCTGTTTTATATACCTAGGTTTGGGGCTAAGATTTCATTTGAAAAAGGGTCCTTTTTTAAAAGAAGTTTAAAAACCACTAAAAAGTCCAACCATGTTTGCAATTACTGAACATATATTATTAAAGTAATGCTTAGAAACCACTGGTTTCAGTCCTTGCCTTCCTTAAGGTGAGAAATGAAGAGAAGGTAGGACCATAGAGCCATCTCTCTGTGCCCCTCCCTTCCCCAGTCTTCACAATGCCCAAGAGCTGCTCAGGGCACAGGGATGTCTGAGTCATGACCATCCCGTCTCTCTTGTTGGAAGTTTCCACTTGACCTTCCACTGTCATAAAGAACATACTCAGCCCCAAGGAAAGCCTGGTTCCCATGGCAGTGATATCTTTAAATTCCTGACAAGCCATTATCTGGCTTCTAGAGTCTTCCAAAGCAGAAAAAGAATCACAGAAACACAGTGAGCTCTTAACTGATTTTGAGAGCCCTGGGATAATAGGAAGCAGGACACAGCAAAGACAGACGGACTTCTAATGAGCCTTACCTGCTTTTCGATGAAAGCATTGATTCTCTGTAGCATCCCCTCGCATGTAAATTCATATGGCATGTACGGCTCAATCTACAAAAACAGAACATGGTACCATGAAGGAGGACAGAGAACACGCAATGCTTACCCATTCCTCTACTGATTCACTCTACGCACAGGTGCCAACACCTGGAGGCTGCTTCATGAGGGTTAAGACTATGGGGCTGGAAGTCAACAGACCTGGTTCACGATTTCACTCTGCTCCTTACTAGGTGTGGACCCTGAGCAAACTACTTGCCATCTCTAAGTCTCAAGTGGCTCATATGTAAAAGGGTGATAAGAAAAACCCACCTTTTTAAAGCTGTGGTGAAGATTATATGGGGGGAACAAAGGTGTTCCTTTGTTTGGCACGTTGTTTGGAACAGTTCAGTGCTTGGCACATTGGAGGCATTCAACAAAAGTCGGTGATTATCACTTGCCAGCAGGTAAGCTACATGGGGCAAAGTCCACAGCTAATGGGCCATCTTTGCACCCCATTGCAGAGCATAGTGTGGTACATGTGAGAACCTAGCAAACATCTGTTGAATGATTGTATGGTTGCCACTCTGAGAAAGGCACAGAATGACCAGTTTAAGGACCCATGGCAGTGACTGAGGCAATGGTCTGCATTAGTAGGTGAGGTCAGCACATACCCAAAGAACATGTGGTGGAAAATCAAAGATAAAGTACCACAAAGACTTCAACTAGAGGATCCTGGGCGGTCAAAAGGTCAATACTGACTCTTGCTCATGCTGGGCTTTTAAAGCCAGCTATGAGTCTAGCCAGCTAAGACTGGGGCCAAGACACCATGGACATCCTAGATGGAAACAAGTAGTATGAGATTTGACATGAAAGGACAGCAGGAAGCTGGAGCTCAGGATCATGGAGGCTGGTGAGACAAAGTTGGGAAGAAGAGTCACTGGATTTCCACAAAAGCCTTGACATGTCTACACCAGGGAGACTAGATTTTCTTTGAGGGGAGCAGGAAACCACAGAAGGTCCTGCATTGGGGTGGAAATGGCAATCTGATCAATATTGTGACACCTGAGCGAAGAGGAAGAAACATGGGTTTAATCTCTGCTGGACAGTGTTTGCCAACGCTATGAGACCTGAGTTTTGGGGTGCATTAACAATCTGAAATGGAAATTTCACTTGGGAGAAAATCACCAGCAATCTAGTCCATTATGGCTTCCGAGAGCTCAACAGTGTCTGTGAGTGACAGGGAAGAGCGCACATTCACCAGCATACTCTCAAGTCTATGTTCTCAAGTCTACGTTTACCTATCTCAAATCTACAGGGTGGAAGAACTGGACAAAATACCTATGAATTGAGTCCTGCTGCGCTGAAAATCAACAGAGAGGACATTCCTCAGTGGGCACCCAAGCAGTTGTTCCCAGGGTATCCTCTACTCTTTTGTGTTTGAACCAGACATTACATTTGAAATCATCTTCCACCATGATTTTTAAAAATTTCATCATATTTTCAAATGCACAAGAGGCTGAGCCCTAAGTGCTGTAATGTCATGGCAGACTATTCTACCAGAACAGAGAGGTCACTCTATTCCTAGATAGCTCATCGCCAAAGAACTCAAAATGCTTTGAAGAACTGACTTTCACGTCCTCAGCTTGCTCCTTTCTCATCTCAAGCTTTTGAACTATTATTCCCTCTCAACCCCAGACACAGTCCTTCACATAAAATGTAACATTTTTCTTTTCTTCTAAAGGTTATTTACTTGACCCATGGGGTGACCTAGAGGTAAGTTTCCTCCCAAAGATTCAGAGAAGAAATAAAAAGCAGCTATCTAACATAGGGAAAGGGGCATACCTGGTTCATTTATCAGTAGAAAGTAGTCTGTCACGAGCGAGATAAACATTGGTGGTTATCTTTGAGACCAGAACAGACCCAGTTACGTAGTGGGAAGCCCACTGAGTACCCAAGTGCCATGCTGACAATGTATTCCAAAGGGCATCCATTAAAAACAAAATTGAATTAATTCAAAGGGCTCAAGGCAATAAATATGGAAAAATGCTTCTTCCTCTGTTGTCCTACCAACCAAGCCCAGTTTAACCGAAAGGATGCTGACTCATTCATTGGGGCCAGTTCACTGTTTTAAAGGATATGAAGCCAAATAATTTTCCTACAAAGGAAAAGGAGAAAAAAGGAAATTGTATTCTTAGGCCACCTCTGCCAGTGAGTTCACTAGCCATCCTGCTATGGAGGGAAGCAGGCAGGGCCCTCTGCGTGGGAAAGCTCTCCAGACCAGCCCTGGCTTTGAGAATAAAGGGCAAGGGCGAGCCCCGAGGTGGGGGCTGCTGCGTGGGTTGGGGGAAGGGAGGGGGCAGTTTTCCGCATAGCAGTTCTTCAGGAACAAGTCCAGGCCTCTTCGGGAGATGAATGCAAAGAGAATGCGGAAACCACATCCAGTCACTGAGAAACCCAAGGCAGGCCAGCTGAGGAGAAGCAAGGGGAGAACATTCTTGTTTCATCCTGCTTTGTGGAAGGAGGACTGTTACTCATACGGCCAGGGCCACAGGAAGGATGTCTGTAGGCTGCACTGCGGAGTTTCTGCCAGCTTTGGAAACTTTCCATCTTATCTTCCCATCCTCTCCTCTTGACCTCCCTTCCTGATGGATTCCCTGTCTTCACTCACTCAACTTTCCAAGTCAGAGGACAACTCTGCAGGGAACTGCCCTCAGAGATCAGCCTTCACGAGAAACTCTCCATGGTCGGACCTGACACGGGGGCTCAGTATCATTCAACAGGAAACGGTCTTAGAAGGTGCCCGGAGGCCAGACTCCTCTATTTACCAACCATAGGATTTTGAGTTAGGCAGATCCTGTCATTTCTCTTGATTTCAAATGTAAACTAGGTCGTATCATTCCCCTGCTCAAAACTTCCCATCATACTTACAAAATCCAGGATGGAGCCTCATCATGATCTATTTACATGTTTATTTATTTTGGTTTTATTTAGAGACAGGGTCTCACTCTATTGCCCAGGCTAGAGTGCAATGGCATCATTATAGCTCACTGCAACCTCCACCTCCTGGGCTCAGGTGATCCTTCTCCCTCAGCCCCCAAAGTAGCTGAGACTACAGGCATGCACTACTATACCCAGCTAATATATTTTCTTTGTAGAAACAAGTCTCACTATGTTGCTCAGGCTGGTTCTGAACTCCTGGCCTCAAGTGATCCTCCTGCCTCAGCCTCCCAAAGTGCTAGGATTATAAGCATGAGCCACCATACCAAGCCTGTCATGGTCTATTTAAAGGTCCCACATGTTCTGGCTCCTGGGAACTTTCTTATGGTCTCTATTATTTCTGATGATAAGTTGGCAATCTTTAATATCATTATTCCCTAAATGTAATAAATTTTTCTCTGGCTGCTTTCAAGATTTTTTTTCCCTTATCTTTGCTTTTCAGCAGTTTATGATGTATGAGAGTGTTTTTCTTCATATTTATCTTGCTTGGGGTTCACCAAGCTCCTAGCATCTGTAGGGTTGATGTCATTCATTAATTTTAAAAATTCTTTAACCAGGTGTGGTGGCACACTCTTGTAGCCCCAGCTACTCGGGAGGCTGAGGCAGGAGGATCAGATCACTTGAGCCCAGGAGTCTGAGGTTGCTGTGAGCTAGGCTGATGCCACGGCACTCTAACCCAGATGACAGAGTGAGACTCTGTCTCAAAAAAATTATAAGGAACGACAGTGACCTAGCACCTATTATGTTTCCCTGGATAGAGCTTGAGCCCATTATCCAAAGTGAGGTATCACCAAATCGGAAGAATAGGCCTCACATGTACTTGCCATCAAATTGGTACTGACTGATCAACACTATGGTGCTCACATGGTAGAAATATTCTCCAGGGATTAGGGGGTGGGGGTGGAGTAAACTCACAACTAATGGATGTGGTGAGCATTGTAGAGAGGAAGGGCATGCCTCTAATCCTCGCTTGGGTGAAGCAAAGATATAAAATGTAACCAAAATGTTTGTACCCTCATAATATCCTGAAATATATAAAAAAAATTATTTGCCTTTATCTTTTCAAATATTTCTGCTGGTCCATTCTCTCTTTCTTCTGAGATTCCAATTACACATACGTTAGGGTGCTTGATATTGCCCCACAGATCTTATCTTTTTTATTCTCTTTTCCCTTCATTTTTCAATTTAGATAATTTTTTTAATGGAATTCTTGTTGCATCAATTTGTATGATTTCTACTGACAAGCCTTCAAGGTCACTGATTTTTTTCCCCCGTCTGCTGTGTACATTCTGCTGATAAGCCCACTAAAGAATTCTTCATTTCTGATGATATATTTTTCATTTTTAGCATTTCCTAAAAATTTGGCTTAAAAACTTTTTTCCATCTCTTTGCTGAAATTATACATCTGTTTGCATATATTTTCCACCCTTTTCACCAAACTTTTCAATATATTTATCATAGCATGTTGAAGTTGCTTTCCTGATAATTCCAACATCTGGGCCATTTCTAGGTCTGGTTTTATTGACTGTTTTCTCTGTTACTGATGGGTCAAATTTTCTTGGGTTTTGTGTTATATAAATTTAAAATCTTGGAATTAGATATGAACCCAAACTGTGTGCATCCAGCCTGTCCTACTAGCATTACTACCCTGCTTCTCTGAAAACATCATAGAAGGTGTAAAAAGCATTCCCATCTGAGAAGTCCAGGGACAGGGTGCACCTGATAGAGTCCATGGCAATTTTGGGGTTGGGAAAAGGGATAAGTGAAGTCATCCCCACTGGAGGGTAACCTTCCTACAGGTGCGAAGCCAGCCCCGTCTATGTTTATGGAAGTAAACACCCCCAGGGGTCTCAGAGTTGCTCTGTGTACAGTAGATACTTAACAAATGTCTGCTGAATTGATCAGATGAGTCCAGAAATGTTACTTTTACAAAACTGTATAAGATGTTTAGGTAGAAAAACCAAATAAACAGATGCTCTATAAAAACACTGTCCACAATTTCTTTATCCTTCTCTCTTTTTTTGCAGAGGAAACAGGTCTATCTTTTCAGATCTGTGTGAGAGCAACATAATTAGATCACTGGAGCAAGTATAACTCAAGCTCCTGCTCCTATACCAGGGACCTAGGAACCACACCAAAGGGTCTGTAGAATCCACGTTCACCTCTGGACACCAGTTATGTTTCCATTTTACAGAACATCCATGAAATCCCCAGGCCAAATCCTACAGCTTGGTGATTTTCTAACTCCGGGGTTAAGCCGATGTGGAAAAGTGGAATAAAAGAAACAACCTTCTGATTTAAAATTGCTTTCACTGCATCCTCTACTTCCTCTTGATTGTTGAGGTCAACAGTCCAAACATGTGGCCGGCCAATGAAAACTTCTGCGTAAGGATGCTGGGATGTCAGCTGGAAAAGAAAAAAAAAAAAAGAACACCTCACAAAGGGTTTTTTAAAAGACCTACTGTGCTAGATGAAGCATTATGTTTTCTGCAGTACTGAGTTGTACCTGTGTAGGTGTCCTTCCCCCTTGATGATCAAAATCTCCTAAGCATTCATAAGCAGATAACAATAAAATAGTGATGGCTTCACATGTTCAAACTCACTTGGAAGACACAGAATGTCACGACCAGGTGACAAGGAGGCTGTTACAGGTGGCTTTAACCCCCAACATCACACCAGGAAACAGTGAACATTTACTCCTCGCCATAACCTACCCCTGAAAACCACCAAGTTCAAACCAGTATCTATTATCTTGGTTCTTCCAGGTAAGCGCGGAAAGTCACGAGACAAACCAAGTCACAGGAGGATGAGTAATGGCGCACACAAAAGGTGAAAGACAGACAAATGAAACCATTGGAAAAACACAGAATTTTTGGAATGGTTTCAGGAATGATAATTTAGCATCACATTTGGAAAAGCAAGGAATAGCAGTTTTTGTCCTAAAGGAGGTTTTATTTTAACAACAAAGTGTGCTCAAAGAAATCAAGTGTGAATATTGGGAATTCTGAGCTCATGAAGAGTGCATTCTATTAAGATACTTAAATTTGCTCCTCAATTTTGTTTCCACCTCTATTCTCATATCCCTTTAAGGTCATGGTGTAAAGGAGGAATTCAAGACATCTGTGAGAGCATTTTCAGTTGCCACAGTGACTCGGGGATCCTACCCTTACTCCATGGATGGGAACCACGGATACGAGATACTTTGCAACATGGGACAGGCCTGTCCAGGAAGAACTGCTGCTTCCCACGCTACTTTCAAATGCACTACTGGGCTTTCATGTGGGTTTAGAGAATCCAACTCTTTGATATGGTTTTAACATTCATTAATTTTCCAGTAACATAATTACCATATAAACCAATGGATGTCTGTACTTTGTTTTATTTGGAATTTCACCAACGAGCCATCACCATTTCAGAAAAATCACAGCAGCAAAGGCAATGCCATTCAGGACCATCCATCTTCAGTAAAACATACCCAGATCAGTGTGTATTTGTAGCTATCACATTAATAGCAATTGTGCGTGTGTGTGTGTGCGCGCGTGCTCACTCTTGAGCTCCTCTTTGCATTTAAGCAAAAAAGACTGACCATATTCAGACGACTGTTTCATTTCGTTTAAATACAAACATTAATTATGAGGAGCAATGAGCCACCACATTGTCTAGTATTGTTCTTGGGGATGGTATAGTATAGTTCTTGATGACATAATACTGAAATAGGCATTACTTTATTAGCAATTATTTTCTTTTATGTTCAAAAGTTAGGGAATGATTCTCTGGAAATTATATATGTAGGAAGGTTATATAATTTATACATTTCATTTCAGGAGAGAAAAGTAGACAAAGTAGACATTATATTTATTATATAATAAAAGGAGGTGTTGGATCTGATAGCATGGAGGCCTTTGCTTTGAAGGCCAAGCTGGCTCTTTTTTCTTTTTTTTTTCTGACTCCAATATAGGTTGTAGACTCTTTGCAGGCCCATGTAGGTGGGGAAACCTCCATTTTTGTCTCTTCACGTATTTTGGATGCAGCACATACAGACGAAGCCCTGGGCTGGGCCAGGCATTGTGCTGACCACCTGCACATACGTTACTCATCAGGTTTCTGGGGTACTAATGAAGATTCTGAGATTCAGGGGGGTTTACACTTCCCCAAGACCACATAGCCCGAAAGTGGCAGAGCCACATTCAAACCCAGATCCTTCAACAACTTATTAGCTTTAGACAAAGAGGAAGATGGCAATTCTAAAGGACACCACTGAGTTCTTAAGACAAAGACAAACAAATGCCTGGCATAAGCACCAGCCTTTTAATCACTCTCTTAAAACTCGCCAACCTAAATTCAGGACTGAATTTATGCTGGTATTAGACCTTTGCTGAAGATGAGCAAAATGTCACATCATTTTCATTTTGTGGCCCGAAGAACAAACTAATTAGTTTTTCTGATGGAAGCTGAGTAAATTAGAATTGCCATCAATGTCACTATTTAGTAATTTACATTTTAGCAGGCTCTCTCCTCTCCTCTCCCCCTTTTAAGGTCCCTGCTTATTTACAAGGTTGCTCTAAGCACTTAGAAAATACAAAATGCTGAGCCATTATCATTTTATTCATTTACATTTATTGAAGGTTAATTTTATGAGTAAGGCATTTTTGTGATTCATTAGTTTCCCTCTGAATGTTATGTTCCTCCTTGTTAATTTATTGAGAACCATCTGATCTAAGCTACTTAATTGTATATCAATCAGTAAATTTACTGAAGTATAATTTATAAAAGTAATGAAAATCTTATCAAATATGAGACATGACTTCAGACTGGCTATTAAATCTCCAAGGAGAACATGAGTTCTCTCTATTAGGAAAAAACCCTGAAGCCAGAGAATTTCTAATGGTTTACAAAATGTCAGAATAATGATCAAGAATCTACTAATATATTTCCCAATATGAAGATAATGGACATTGCAGACTTGGAAGGGGGGAGAGTGGAAGGGGGCTGAGAAATGAATAATCACCCACTGGGTACAATGTCCACTATTCAGGTGATAGGTTCACTAAAAAGCCCAGACTTCACCACTATACAACATATACATGTAACAAAACTCCATTTATACTCCCTGAATCTATTGAAATAAGAAGATTTTTGCTTTCAGAGCTACAAAAAACATATAAAAATCCAATTTATAATAAAGTATAACTATACCAGTCACATCACTTAAGGCTTCATGAAACTTCTTCCCCTGAGTAGACATTGTGGTTTGACAAATAGGTCCAATGCAAAAATAAAAACAAAGCTAAACTCACATTTACAAATCTAGAATTTTTCTTCTCTTCAAATAAAGGCAAAGAAGACACATACATGCAACTGATATGGATCAATTTACGTGGATCAACTGTTGCTTAACACGAAAGATTTGTATAGGCACAAAAAAATTGCTTTGTAATTACGTACACTCTGGTTAAGATGTTTATATTTGCTGAAGAAAAAAGAAACCTAGAGATTTTTTTTTTTTACCCTTAGAAATCTGTAGAACTGTTGACAGTTCTTTCCCCATTAAGCGCATCTTTGGTTAGGAGGACACGGGGAGGCCTTTGTGAGTTGACGTTGCAGAGCAGGATGGCCTGGCCCACCTGGCTGTGAGCCCAAGTTCACTGGCCCTTCTCAAAGCTGTCTGATGCTGCTAGAGGGAGGACATCAAATGGAAGCTTACTTCCTGCCAAAAGCAAACCGACTGTGGGCCTCAACTTGTCAGCATTCGTGCTTCTCAGGCTTGAGACCCCCGCCCCCTTTTCCTTTACAGCACAGCCCCTCCACCTCGCCCCTTCTCAGCTAACCCTGCACATTCTCCACCTGGCACCGCTCCAAGTTCACTCCCCTCCTTAATTCACTTAGCTATTTCTTTATGCACTTCCACTGTTTATGCGTCTGTCCTAGCACCCTTCCATATCAGAATTAAGGCTCCTGGAAAACAGGAAATGTGTCATGATAAATTCCCCCAGTGCAGCATCCCTGTGGGGATACATTAAACATCCGTCAACCGCCCTTCTGCATCCCGCTCTCCTGGGGGAGCCCAGGACTGATGGAATCACCTGTGTGAGGCAATTGCTGAGCAACCTTTGAAAGGATCCACAATGTCTTTCCAATGGAGTCTCATTTAAGGGCTGGTGGACTCATCTGAAGGGACAGGAGGAATCAAACACCTGTGCAGCACCTCCATGAAGAACAAAAACCCTCCGTGATCTCAGAAAAGAGTAAATGACTAAATGATGGCAACTGATAGAAAACAATGAACATACTTTTCCTGATAACTTTATACTGACTATTCTGATCTATGCAACATCACATCAGTCATTAGACAACGCTTAGATTGTGTTTAAGACTGTCCTAAGTTTTTTTCAGGAAAAAATACTCAGTTACCACAAAGTGTCATCAAAATCTTTAGAACTAGTGTTAACAAAAAGGTGCCAGTTGTCAACTTAGTCTAAGATACTCTTGATTCACTTCCCAAAGGGTTGTATATAGACACTGCAGTAAGAAAGGACAGGAGTTTCTTTGCCTTTCATGCATTAAGGAAAAATCATGATGAGAGAAATAGAAAATTGCTATCAGAACACCACAGTAATAACTGTTGCAGAAAAGATTTACTGCTATTATATATGATGCAATAAATACATAGGCGGAAATCTGAATAGGATAATTCACAAAGTCTCTAAGTATTCCCCCTAAGCAAGAGAAAAACAGTAACTTCATGGTAGAGAAATCTAGGAAATACTACCTTAACCAAGTGATCAGGGTTAACATCACCCATAATAAAACATATCGACATCATTCACCACCTGGTATATGATGTGCTAAGAACACATCACTTCTGGGATATTCACGCCAAAAATGCGTAACCTCAAACTCATCATGAGAAAAGATCAGTCAAATCTAAATTGAGAAAGAGTGCACAAAAAAAACCCTTGACCTGTACTCTCTACAAGCATTAAGGTCATGGGTGACAGTGAAAGTCTGAATTGTCACAGATTAGAGGAGACTAAAGAGATGTGACTATCAATGTAATGTGGGATCCTGAATTGGTTGCAGGAACAGAAAAAGGATCTTAGTGGAAAAACTGGCAAAGTCCAAATAAAATCTGTCGTCTACCATGGTCCCCAACCTTTTTGGCACTAGGGACCTGTTTTCATGGGGGACAATTTTTTCATGGACTGGTGTGGGGGGCAGGGCATGGTTTCAGGATGATTCAAGCACATTACATTTATTGTGTACTCATTGCTGTTATTATTACATTGCAATATATAATGAAATAATTATACAACTCACCATAGGTTGGGGGCCCCTGGTATGGATAATATTATGGTACCAATGTTGATTTCTTGGTTTTGATCACTGTACTACGGTTTTGTAAATGTTACTATTAGAGGAAGCTGGATGAAGGGTATATCTGAATTCTGTGCAACTTTTCTGTATGATTAAAATTATTTCAAAATAAAAAGTAAATTCTAACAAGTCTACTTATAGGTATACACGCCCAAGAATTGAAAGCAGGGACTCCAACAGATACTCATATACCAGTGTTCATAGTAGCATTACTCACAGCAGGCAAAAGGTGGAAACAACCCAAATGTCCATCAACAGACATGAACAAAATGTGGTACATACATGCAATGGAATATTCAGTCTTAAAAAAGGAATGAGATTCTGACACATGCTATAGCATGAATGAACCTTGAAAACATTATGCTAAGTTAGTGAGCCAGGCACAAAAGGACAAATATTATAGGACTCCACTTACATGATGTACCTAGAATAGGCAAATTCATAGAGACAGGAAGTAGAACAGAGCTTACCAGGGGCTGGGGAGAGTGGGAGATGGGGAGTTGGTGTTTAATGGACACAGAGTTTCCGTGTGGGATGATGAATAAGTTCTGGAAACGGATCGCAGTAGTGGTTGCATAACATTGCAAATACACTTAATGGTGGCAATTCATACACTTAAAAATGATTAAATGGTAAATTTTATGTAGCATGTATTTTATCACAAAAAAGTTAAAAAAAACATGGAAAATTACAAATATTACCTACAATTTGGGCATAAGAACTTTAGAGATTTACTATACCTAAGTTAAAACCTATGGATGATTTTGGCATAAAAACAGACATAGAGACCAATAGAAGAGAACAGGGAAACCAGAAATAAATCCATGCATTTACAGTCAACTGATTCCGAACACAGGTGCCAAGAAAACATGGGGAAGGAGAGTCTCACCAATAAACAGAGTTGGGAAAACTGCATCTCCACATACAGAAGAATGAAAATGGATGCCTATCTCACACCATAAACAAAAATCAACTCAAAATGGATTAGACTTAAATGTAAGAGCTGAAACAAGTACAGCTACTAGGAAAACGAATAGGGAAAAAGCTTCTTGACACTGCTCTGGGCAACAATTTTTGGATATGATACCAAAAACACAGGCAATAAAAGCCAAAATAGATAAATGGGACTACTTAAAACTAAAAAGCTTCTGCACAGCAAAGGATATAACCAACAGCGTGAAAAGGCAACCTAATGGATGGGAGAAAATATCTGTAAACCATGTACCTGATAAGGGGTTAATATGCAAAATATATAAGGAATTCCTACAACTCCACAGCAAAAAACCAAAAAAACAAATAACCCAATTAAAAAATAGGCAAAAGACCTGAATAGACATTTTTCTAAAGAAGAAATACAAAAGGCAAACAGATATATGAAAAGGTGCTCAACATCATCAATCATCAGGGAGACGGAAATCAAGACCACAAGGAGACATCACTTCAAGCCTGTTAGAATGGCTTTTATCAAAAAGACAAAAGATAACAAGTATAGACAAAAAATGTAGTAAAAAGGGAACCCTCGGACACTGTTGGTGGGAATGTAAATTGGTACAGCCATTATGGAAAAGAGTACTGTAGTTTCTCAAAAAATTAAAAATAGAGCTACTATATGATCCAGCAATCCCACTACTGGGTATATAGCCAAAGGCATTAAAATCTGTATACTGAAGAGGTATCTGCACTCTCATGTCCAGTATGGTATTATTCACAATAGGTAAGATGTAGAAGCAACCCAAGTGTCCATCAACAGATGAATGGATAAAGAAATTGTATGTATATGTATGTGTGTGTGTGTGTGTGTGTGTGTATACAGGGAATATTATTTAGCCTGAAAAAAGGAAATCCTGCCATTTGCAACAACATGGATAAACTTGGAGGACATTATGCTAAGTGAAATAAGCCAGACACAGATGGACAAATACTGCATGATCTCACCTAAATGTGGAATCCAAAATAGTTGAATTCATAGAAGCAGAGAGTAGAGTGGTGGTTCCCAGGGTTTGGGGAGTGTGCAGGAAATGGGAGATGTTCATCAAAGGGTAGCAAGTTTCACTTACGCAAGATGGATAAGTTGTGTTGAGTCACTGTACAGCACTGTGACTATAGTAAAACAACACTGCATTGTATACTTGAAATCTGCTAAAAGGGAAGATCTTAAGTGTTCTAACCACACACATGCACAAAAAAAGATATCTATGTAAGATAATATGTTAATTAGGTTGATTGTAGCAATCACTTCACAATGTATATCAGGTTGTACACCTTAAATATATATAATTTTTATTTGTCAAAAACAAACAAAAAATCCTAGGGATGACTTATTCATCTGTTTTCTACCCACCACTTCAAAGTTTCAAAAAAAGTCACGTGCTAAAGCAGGGATTCCAAAACAGAGATGTTCTCACTGCTTGGGAGTGTCTTTCTAAACTGTTCCAAAGAACAGGCTCTTCAATGGCATACTAAATGCTCCTGATCTCTATGCCCTAGCAACTCCCACCGCACCTGGCACACAGGTGTACATTAAATATCGCTGAGAAATGAATGAAAGAACTGACCTCTCAAAAAGAAAACACTCCTCAAAATGAAGAATTCAAATTTATTGTACTAGCAGATGGAAAATACAAGCAAACACACAGCCCTTGTCAGAGGTTATCTGGGTACACGTTAACCTTTGAGATAATCTGTGGATCTGATTGATCTTCTCCAATCTCCCTTGGCCATTTCACCAGTGATAGGGAGAGTCAGAGAAAAGAACTCTTAAAATAACCAATTCCATAAATTGGCAAGGTTTCTGACTGATCATTAAAGAATAATCATTGCAAATGCATTTTATGTACTATTTGGGAGACAGGGTCAGCGCAAGTGACCCAGGAAGGTTTAAAAGCAGCTGAATTGAATAAATATTATGATTTAAAAACTGTCCTTCAATATTGCTGCTGTGTCGTGGGAGCGCTGCCTGTCAGTGTAATCCCCCAGTGGAAGGCCCCAAAGGACAGGGATGCTGCTGTGACGTCCTCTTCATCAGCAGCCTGCAGAGCCACTTACTAACTACACAGAAATAATAAGAAAATCAATGTTATGGTTTTCTGCACACACCTATTTCTGACCAGATGCAGAAACACCCAGCTTGATCACTCACACTTAGCTGTAAATGAATTTTGTTTATTGTCCTAAATTATATACAACTACTTTCAATGGTGATTCATCACCCACTGAGGATTTTCAAGAGGATCTCTGAAGGCAACTCAAATAAGCCTCATGCAAATGGTTCTAGCAAGGGCAGGGTTCCTTCTTAGGAGGGTGGGTGAAAAAGTCAGGTGTGGCATGACTTCAATAACCCAAGTTACAGCTCATCTCTTGAGGTTGAGGGTCCTTTGAAAACCCCCCACAGCCCACCATGGAGAACAGATTTTCCATAAATATCTGCTAACTAACCACTTGAGCTCCTTGTTTCCTGAATACCACACATTCAGGAAATCAGAGTTCAGCTTAAATCAGAAGGCTAGAATGTCTGTGTTCACATTAAGATAGAGATGGGATGGGGTACAATGAAAAGACCCCTTACTTTGTGGAGGCAGATGCAGATTCAAATCCTGGCCCTGCCACTGCCTAGTGGGTGATGTGATCAGGTCACCCATGTCTCTGAGCCCCTGCACCCTCCCCCTCCCACTCAACCGGGTTAAATGAAGACCAGCATTAGCACTCAATAAATGGCTGTCACTCATATTATCGAAAGCAGAATGATTTTGATAGATGCTTACCTCTCTCAGAGTTGGCTTGCCGATGAAAAAGTCTGTGTTTTTGCTGCTTTTGGGTGGGTTGAACTTGGGATTCAGAAAAGCACAGCCATTTGCGATAGCCTCCAGGGGAGCTGGGCCCTCGTAAGGGAACCCAAGTCCAACAAACAACTGCAGGACAGAAAAACACATGGCACATAAGCACATCAGTCAGGATGGGCGTCCCTAGCTCACAGGGCGCTGTTCTGTGGTCCAGTCCTGTGCGGATGCCTCAGAGGCTCTGGAAGGCTCCCAGGCCCTGGGCGATGAGGCAAAGAGAAGTCGGTTTATACCAGGATCTGGGAGCCATAACCAGGGACGCTGAAAGTCCTCACGAAGCTGTTCGGCTCGCTGTGTTCTCCTTCTCTGCTAAGAGAGTAAAGAAGCAAGGGTTGGGGGGCAGTGAGCGGGTAGGGAGGTCAACGTGTTAAAAGAGAAACAAACAACCGCCACCACCAAGACCCAACAATCATCTTTCTGTAAGTCACCAGGAGACATGACTGGAAAAACACTTGCTTAACTACACAGAAGGTTTCTTCATTGAGCCAAAGGAACAACAGGCCCTTTCAGGGGCGCTGGGCGGAGGGAGAAAGGTCACTCGGCAGTTTGATTACAGCTCAAATGGAGCCACTTTCAAACGATGGCAGGTCAGTAAACATGGGTTTTCATAATGGGGGTTTCACTGGGGGGACACCAACATCTTGGTTTTTATTTCCCCCTCAGTGGGGAGGGAGGGTGCAGGGTTTGCTGAATCTGCCGCTGCCGCTTCCCTGTCCAGCCGGCGGCCCGCGTGTTTCCCCGAGACCGACGACAGATGGCAGCAGCCACACGCTCCAGAAGTCCTCGGAGCAGCGGCAGCAGCTGGGAGCTGCTGTGACAAAGGGGGCACGCTGCAGCTCAGTGGCGCCAATTCGGGGTCCAAACATGAAATAACATCTCCTAGAAAGGCCTCGCCAGCCACGTAGCCCCGCCGCTGGAGGACTGCGCGCTGCGGACCGCAGGGCCCGGCCGGGGCAGCGCGTATTCTCCGTCCCGGCATCGAGGAGCCCTTAATGAAATCAATGTAATTGCTCTAGCCTCCAGAGGCACATCAAGTGACAAAAAATAACCAGGCCCCAGGGCATCGTTTCCTTCTGCCGTCACACTGAGGAGTACCCACACAGCCAGCCCCTGAGAGGGAAGGACTAGGCCAGGATTCTCCTGTCCCCAGGCTCTACCTGATGATTATTCAGAAAGGAGCTGCGGGTGGGTGGGGGGGGGGGGTGGCACCCGGGCCAGGCTGCTGGAGGCAGAATGTCTGTGCTGGGCACCCAATACCCGAGCACAGCCGTGTTTGACATCTTGGAGGACCATGTAGCTCTTGAAAGAATTATGGGGCAAAACACTAAGACCTCAGGTTTTCTGGAGATGCTCCCCATCTTACTAACTTTGAGAACACAATGCCAGAGACATCCACCGGGGAGCAGGGCGGGGAGAAAAGACGCTTTGAGAGGCCCAGAGCTGCTCCTGCTGGCAGGACCGTTTCCCCTCCGGCAGAAGAGCCACTGGAGCCCACGGGGGTGAGGAAAACACGGGATAGCCAGGAGCCTGGAAGCAGTAGGGTAAAAGGAAGTCTCTACCGCCATTCGCAGGCCCCGCGATGGATCTTTTATTGTAAAGCTCACAGAATCCAGACTGTTAGAGAGGACGTATGGGGCGTGGCCTGGAGATGTGGCTCAGGGGTAGGGGGAGATCTGACAGCTGCAGGAAAAATGGACGGAAGTGGTGGGAGGTACTAGTCCCAGGACGTTCCAGCTTTATTAAATATCAAGACTGCAGGGTTGCCATCCTCAAGGCTTTTGATCTCTGTGATCTGCCCTCCCCCCCATCAGACTTCGGAGATGTGTCAGCTCTCCAGGAGAAAACAGACGACCTCGGTCAGGCTGTGGCTGGGCATAAGACAGCACAGGGAGTCCAGACCTTCTTGACTCTAAGAAGAAAGGTGCTGGAAGATGCAGATCAGTGTCTCTGTGGGTCCCGCCAGAGAGCTGGAGCCCGCAGTGTTTCCTGACCTCTGAAAATCAGAGCCTGCCATGCAGTGCTGATACCTTCATCAACTCCAAATTGCAAAGAACAACTTCGGGGGAAATGCAAGCAGTACAATGTTGTCTATTTAAATAGAAAATCTTGGGAAAAAAATTTAATTAGCTTCTTTAGACCAACCAATCTGAACCCATTAATTAAAAGGATTTGAGGCTGTTGCTTAATGGGCTTGAACGTGACCTAGGCTTAATTATATCTGAATAACAATATGCACCATCTCTTCTGCCCTGTGGGCGCCAGAATATCTCCGTACACATAAAATAAACACTTTGGGCTAACTCTCCCAAGCCTCACGATTTTAGAATGATGCTTAAGAAAATACCACACAATTTCTTGGCAATGAATTTTCTTGTCACACTAATTAGAACTGCAGGAAATGCATTACTTGAAAACAGCAAAATAATAGTTTTTTTGTCACTTCTGTCAATAAGCAATTTTTCCTTTTGCCCTGTATACTCATTACCTGTGACATTATAATGGAGTGGATGTATTAAGGTCAAATAGCACATCTGATGTTTGAATGACAACCGAGCAGGCAGAGAGAGAGTTCATCACCACTGAATGGCGTTTGGTAAACACATGGGTGCTTCTGGCCTTGCCACACGTTGATACCTTAACCACACTAAATTGTTTTTCCCCTAATCCCCTGCTTCCCCCATCATTCTGCCTACTTAAAGATTTCCTCAGCATGG
Organism: Lepilemur ruficaudatus; assembly: GCA_963574885.1. Classification (NCBI taxonomy): domain Eukaryota; kingdom Metazoa; phylum Chordata; class Mammalia; order Primates; family Lepilemuridae; genus Lepilemur; species Lepilemur ruficaudatus. The sequence goes on along the minus strand of CAUYRT010056800.1, from coordinate 50,478 downwards.
AAGCAAGAGACACACTGCAAGAATGCACTCAAGTGCCAAGGCTTAACTCTGCTGGAGAAAACTGGCCATATTTTATTTCTACTTCACCTGACCTTTGAAGCCCAGAATCTAATGAGGATATTCCAGATGACGAAACATCTCCGTGGCTGCAACTCCAGCGCCATCCACGAGCATTTCTAAACAGAGGGATTACATGCTCTAAAATCAATTTTTTGAACTAATGCTAATCAAGAAAGAACAGATGAAGCACCCTATGTTTCATTCATGGCATAGGATCAGGATATGCCTACACGTCTAAGAGTCCAGTAAAACCACTCAGATTTCTCCACACCGTGAAAGGAGAAATTTTTTTAAATCGCTAAGTGGAGTACTTAACGAAGAATCCTTTAAACATGGATAAAGGTAGTTCTTATCCAAGGGTTTGGTCACTTTTCACTCTTGATGGGAGTGAAATATCAAAATAGGAGATGAAAACTCAACACAGACTTTTCTGATCAGTTTTAGTTAGCCAACTTGATGGGGTGGCTCAGCAGGGAGGTTTGAGCAAAGGATCAAACTCAGCTATCCAGTGAATTGATTATTGGCACAGAGTGACCAGAACAACGTGGCGATTACAGCACAGGCTCTGGAGTCAGACCAGGGTTCCAGTCCCGACTCCATCACTTCCCAGTTCTGTAACTATAGCAAAGTGCTAGATGCCTCTACGGATTCTGAGACAGATTTATAGTCTGTTCTCTCTAGCTATAGCACCTTAGTCAAGGTAACACAATCTCTCTAAATCTCAGTCTTTTCATGTGCAAAATGGGGAAAATAATAAAGCTTTTTTTCATGGGGCTGCTATGAGGATTACATGAAATACTACATGGAAAGGTTGTGTTCCAAGGCTTAGCACCTAGTAAACGTTCAATAAATAGTTGTCCAAGTTCAAATCCAGATGCAACTTTGTGCAGCTGCATATTGTGACCTTGTATCCTTCGGCTAGCATTTAGGTGTGCAGGAGTTACCTTTGTGGGTTTTTACAAGATGTTCAATGCCTGCATGTATATTTGTGAGTTCTCACTGTTTCATGAAGTACCTGGACTGAAAAAAAAGGAGAGGGACATTCATCAGAAGAGAAAGATGAGAGATGACATGATTACAGTGACTGCCACGTAGAAAGGTCTGTCCCATGAGTCACATGCTCTTGCTACGCTTTGTTTATTCCTCATACAATGACTGGGAATCATTATATTCCTAGTAATAGGTATTCCTTTTATATCTTTAAAAAGAACCCACACAATGTCTGGGTATGGAGAAAACTATTTTTTTGAAATGTGATGCTTTCCTATAGGTCAAAGGGTCTCTCTCTGGCCATCTGTCTTCCCTCAAGCACCTGATGCTGCAGGAAGAGATGAACAGAGGCCAAATTCTCTCCCACCCAGGTCGACTACATCCTCTCACTGGCTGCACAAGTCCCTGACTCACAATACCTCAAGACTCTAGGGAAGAACTGGAAGGACCAAAGAGGTAAAGACAAGGAGACTTGTCCTGTGTGTTCAGGCACCCAAAGTTTGTCAAAGTTGCCTGCTAAGCCAAAGACTACTTCCTAGAGACCAGATCACTGGGGTGGACTCCCCAACTATGCCCAGTTATCTAAATACTCTTTTCAGAAAGGAACCAAACCAAACCACAAGCAAGGGCATCAATCAAGATAAAAAGCTGGTCACTTGGAAGCCTCAATACAAAATCAAATGCATTATAATTTGCATTGCAAATTTATTAACTTGGAGTAACAGAATATTTGCATAAACTTAAAACTGTAGAGGCTGGAATGTCCAGCCAAGGCCAGCCTGAAATGCTCACCACTAAAAGTCCACGCAAGCATCATCTCCTGGGGGGAGCTTCCCCCACCCCCAGCTGCTCTCTCATGCAAATTCCACACCAGGCCAACCCCTCAGTTCCCAGCAGGGAGACAGCAAAACCCTGGCCTCTGCTTCATTAGTAAGTTAACATGGGGTTATAACAGCACCAGGATCATAGGATTTTTGTAATGAAGAGGGAATTCACAGGAAAGGCTTAGCACAGGGTAAAGGGCAGAGATAATGGCTGTGGTTGTTACAGCAAACCCCACAGGCAGGTGTCCGCAACAGCACAGATGCATTAAACCGTGACTGGCGACAGCTCCGTCCTCCGCAGTGGGACTACCCCAGCCATTTCACTGATTTCACAAGTCACAGCATCACATTTTACACGGCTGAATCATTGGCCCTACTTACAGCATCACGATGATGTTTTATGTCAGTATCATTATTCTGTATTATTAGTAGTTCTACCTGCATACTTCTCATATTGTTACAGTACCTGCCTACCTCCTCTAGCACACCTGTATGCTCCCTGAGGGCAAAACTGCCTGAGTTGCCCCTGTATCCAGAATGGCTAGACTAAGGCCTAGAATACATCTAAGACTTAAGATGTATGAGTTGGATAAATGAGCAAAAGGATAAATATTAACTAGATCTTCCCAGCAATCAGTGTCTCTGAGTGCGGAGGCTGAACATGTTTGTGTTTGTGTGTGGGGATACACTTTTGCTCTGGCAGTCAGAGGGGTTACTGAGTCACACCTCTGTACACTCTTCATTGCATACACATACATGGGGGGGAGGGACAGAGGCACATGTGTGTGAGTGCCATGCTTCCGCCCATGTATATGGCATGGGCAAGATTTAAGGTACTGCTCGCTAGGATGAAACGTGCTTGAAATGGCTGTCTGAGGGTGACCAGGAACCAGCACCTGCAACAAGGTGGGCGGCTCCCTCTAAGGAAGCAAGCTCTTGGGCTGTCACCCACAGGACCTGGCACTGTGGGCAACATCACAGAGGGGCCGGCGTGGGGTATCAGAAGGGCATGACCCTTGCTGCGGGGATCTTGGAGATCTAGGTGTATGTCTCATGAGAATAGGAAGACATTCCAAAGATCCCAGATGGTGAGCGGGTTTCCTTCATTCTTTACATACTTATCTAAATGCCTTCTATAAGCCAGGTGCTATACCTGTACACTGGATAAGAAAAGCCTCTCTGCCCTTGTGGAGCTGCAGGCAGTGGTGATGGCCTCAAGCCTAGGGCTTTTGAGAGAGCTTTTGTAACCACATCCAAGCCCAGAGGGAAGAGCCACAGTTGATTAGGGACAGGGTGGGGAGAGCATGGTCAGGTGTGAAGATGGGACGGGTCAGAGCAGCACACACTGCGCATCGGCCAAGCCTGTCCAGGCTTCTTGGTGAGTCCCACAGGTAAGCTGATGAGCTGACATGGTGGGGGAAGGATGGTCTCACCCACCCGAGCCTTGGAGGGGCAGCGATAGGAAGTTTAGGAGAAAGCGGGCGGCAGCAGCTTCCCCTGGTTTTCCACAGTCAGAATTTGCTTTCAGGTGTAGAAAGAGAGGTACCTGGCCCGGCTCACAAATCACTCTGATGAGCTCCGGACACTCCTCTACCCCAGTGTTGGACACGTGTGTGCTAATCATGGTGGTGTATGAAATAAGGAGCTTCCTAAAGGAAGACTGGGGCGAGGGGGACAGGAAGAGGTTAAAACTAGGAAGGTGAAGAAAGAAACCACATTAAAAGAGAAGGAGATTTAACCCAAAAATAAAAACATGCCACCCTAGTAGTCCTCATTTGCTGGCTAAAATTGCACTCCTGGGGTTCGCTGGACTGAATGACTCCTCTGCGGTCCTCTGATAAATAATTCATTCATCCAAATTTATACCCCCGTTAGAGGGGTCTTCTAGATCCCAACAACTTTGCAGCTTTTTTGGCCTTGATATTAGTGTGACACTGAATTCCTTTGTCTTCACAGGCCCCCTGAAGCAAGAGTCTGCTAATGACGCCTGAGCCCCTAATGGCATGCCAGGACAACATTTTGCTGAGCAGAGGGTTTCCTGGGCTTGGTGGGGAGATTCAAAGATGGTTCATAAAGAAAAATAATGAGTCAGAGCTGATTAGGCATCAATCATTTCTCCCTGTCTCTAAACCTCTCGAGGAGACCAGACTTGCTGCTCTCGCCAGTAATGAGTCTGAGGAGTGTGTGAACCCTGTTCATTCCGCAGACATTAGCTTCCCAGCAGCTCCCGAGCTCCACTTCCAGCGCGGATTGGAATAAATCGCTTTTCAATTGTTCAGAGACACAGAGGAAGGAGCGAGAGGCAGGACGGGTTATAAATGCAAAGCCTGACTGGTCTTTTGTGTCATTATTTCAAAGCCGAAGGTTCATTCACTTTAGTGCCTGCTGCTGTGTTTGGGCACACGGGGAGTCTGAGCAATACACTACCTCATCCTCATCATATCTGCCAACTGTTTGAGCCATAATTGCACACAGAGTAGTTTAATATATTCTAGTCAGGTAAACAGGCAATCCATAATGGGATCAGTGACATCCTCTGAAGGCACCAGTTTTTCAAGGATGAATGTATATGACCCTCGTGCTCAAAATTCACGCTGCAATCCTTGGTTATCAGGCAAACTCTGATGTTGTGGCCTGGGCCCTCTGGGCCACTTTTCTTGTCCTCCCCTGGACAGCAGGGATCTCAGTTTGGGCCTATTTCCTAGTCTCTGACGGAGGAAACGGACGGTAGGTAAGGAAGAGTTCTTTTAAAATTTGCAAGGCTGAGCAAGACATTCACGAGGTTGGGTTAATAGAAGTGTGCGAGACAGAAATGACACGCTGCTGAGAACCAGCTCTGCCAAATGTTATTTAAAGGAACTTGAGCTTTTTCCATGCTCCAAAGTGGAGAAAAGTAAAATGAGGCAAATGGCAAAAACAGCTTTGCCACGAAAGGGCCCGGACATTCTGACGATTCTAAAATATCCACCTAAGATGGAAGGTGACAGAAAGCAAACCATGAAAACTGGGGACACACGTCACTCCGGGAGAGTCACACACAGTTATCAGACTACAGAGGATCTTGGAAGGAAATTAAATCTTAATTAACACAAACCAGGTCTTTGGCCAAGGAGCTAAAGAATTCCAACTATTCATAGCTTCCTGCAAATGACTTGGAGGTAGAAAAGATCAAATACATTGACAGATGGAGAAATTGAGGCAAAGGGGAGATATATATTCTTTTGGCTGGTGAATGCCCACTAAGAGCTCTTGAGTGTTCATGAGTAGGGTACACTGGGGGCCTAGCAGAGCTTAAATTTGCTATTAAAAAAACCCTAAGTTAGGGCTACCTCCAAGACTTGACCCTAGTTTAGCATGGGGAAGCCAAACTCTCTAGCCTATTTCCTCATGCTTAAAATGAACTGAGCAATAGTATCTGCTCCATGTACCTCTTAAGGCTGTTGCAAGAATCAGAGGACAGCGTGTGTGAATACACTTTCTAAAAGTGAAGCACTGCACGATGAGTTGAAATCACTACTATGCCACAGAGTCGATCTGCTCCGACCTCTCCCACTAGCTTGGACGTGAAAACGGTGAGCCGGAAACTAGAGCCTAGAAATACACTGTTGGAAACACGCTCCCCTACGCTTTAGGAAATGCTAAGGGAGGGACCCACGTGCCGCCTTCTCTCTTGTATCCCTTGCACAACACCTGGCACATAGCAGCTGCTCAATAAATATTTGTAAGATTCATAAATAAGAATGTATTAATAAATATGAGGGAGCTTATCTGAATACATTAAAGTGCCAGCCAACACTTCAAGGTCAAACTCTGTTTTATTCACAGGTCCTTGAACTTCATTTGGTACTTCCACTGCAGGATTATAGAAAGGACACAGATGGCCGAGTGGACTTCCCCATGTCATCATGCTACCACTCGGCAAATTAACCCTCCACGTCTCGCCAGCTACTCACACCACATGGTCTGAACTCCGCCTTGTCTGCGGCAATCAGACCCTCATCCCCTGATCCAATTTTACCTCCCACTATTTTCCAACAATTAGACTAGCCAGGTTGGCTTCTAGCTCTCTCATGAATAGGTCACGGGCTCCTCCGCCACCTGATTCCAAGTCCTGTCTGGGCCAAAGGCAAGGTGCATCCACACCCCGCCCACCTTTCCTCTTCGGCATCCCTCCTGATACACCCCTGCTCTTTGAGCCTGCAGGGACCTTTCACTCCTCTGAACTCCCTCAGTGTCCAATAAATACCTGTTGAATTGGGGGGGAGGTTGGTGAGGACAAGCTGGTTAGGGGAGCAAATACTCAGATAGTGATAACTGGGTGGGGGCCGGGGTTCTGTTTGGTACCTTCGGCTACTGTGCAAGCTGCTGCTCTGTCAGAAGGTCTGTCCTTTGAGGCAAGGCCTTACCTTTCCCATTTATGGCCTTATCCCTAGCCCTTGCTTGATGTCTCGCACAAATCAGGTCCTCAGTAAATATGTTTTTTGACTTAATCAATGAACAAAACTGTAGCAATTTCCTTCCACAATTCACTGTCTTTTCAACTACCATTGGTCTAGCAAACCACTGCCCCAAAACATTCTAAAGAGCTCTTGCGCACTGAAAAGAAAGCATAAAAGATTCCGACTCCATTTTCAAGGACAATGGAAACAACCTACAAACCACATCCCTGGTGAATTTTTATAAAACTACTAAAAACTTACCTTGGTTTCTCGGAGAAGAAACTGCAGGTCCCGTCCACTGAGGATACCGTGGTTTTTCACGTAACTAGGAATGTTCTTCGTGCTGGAGCCGTAAACAGTCGCATGCACTTCCATGTACGTGTGAATGATGTCCAAGTAAATCTTCTTATTCTAAAGAGGACACACAAGCAGAAGACATTTCTCTTTTCCTTTCATTCACGTAACAACCTGTGTCACGGAACAGAACCTCTTCTGCGAGCTAGAGGCCACAGAGAGAGGAGTTCTTAATATGGAGATCACAGGAATTTGGCAATCCAACTACTGAAATTTCTTTTTAAAGTCATTTGGCTGGATTTTGAGGGCAAAAATAGTCATATGGCTGCTGTACAATTTTGCAAGAAGAAACATATCATATGAAAACATATTACTGAATACCAACCACAGCTCACGGCCAACTGTTTTGAAGTATCATCTTTGCTTTGTAAATTATGAGGGACCCAATAGTTGCTTTTGGCCAATCCTACTTATCGGAGAGGAAGTTTGGAGAAAGAAAACCGAGAGAAGGCAGTCGGCTGGACTGGAATATTTATCCAGAGATGCTAAGCTGTCCCCGAGGAACACAAACATCCCCGGCTCTTGCCAACATTTCTAGTGATGATTAACTCGCGTTGTCGGAACTGGATCCCACCTAATTCGTATCATGGGAAGATGAGAATTTCCCACAGCTGGAGAGAGAATGAGAGTATCCAGGTAGATCAAAGTAGAAAAAGAGATTAAAATGTAAATTTTGATGAGCCCTGAAACATTTGAGGAGTGTTACTTCTATTAGAAGCAAAACCAAACCCCTTTCCTGAATTTGCAGGCACTGAATGTTGAGGCACATTTTCTAAATCAAAACCGCCGCCAAGTGGAAGCAAGCTCACTTTTTCTACCTCTTCATGTTTCTGTGTGACTAAATCGTACAAGCTAGATTTTGTGGGCTGTTGTCTTTGGAAATCTGAGAGTCAAGCTCTGTAATGTTTTCCAGTTGTATAAAAGTGGGACAAGGTTTTCCCATTCTAAGCCTGTTTTTGGGCGCTCCAGGCAAATCTAATAACAGCTGGTTTTGTGACTTAAGGCCACAAGGAACGCAGGGAGGTGGCACCAGCAGCTGCAGGGTGCAGGGGGTGGGGCAGGCGGGCTCTGGAGGAGACAGTTTACAGTCTGCCCTCTGCCATTCACTGCCCTGGTGACATGACCCAGAACTCTCACCTTTGGGAGAAACCTCTTCCAAATGAGGTATCCAAAGTCTTTAGGACTGGGAAAACAGCACAGTCCACATTTTCCATTTTATGCACCAGGATAACTTTGTTCACAACCAAGCAAGCCTATCTCTGCCACCGTACAGTAGGAATGAAACAAACACTTGGGCTGAAAGTTCAATTCCATGCCATGTTCAGTGTGGCTGCAAGATGCTGAATTCACTGCTTCAGAGACGCATACCCTTGCATTAGCTTAGAGTGATGACGGAGAGGTTATGAGCCATGACTTCCCATTTGTAGTTTGAGCCAAATTTGGTATCACCTACCTGGTGTAAGTTAATCTGCAGAGTTCTAGGATGTGGTTCTTGTCCTATATGTATCTGGTAACTCCTGTCTCTGTACCCCCCGCCACTGATGACAAGCCTTGGGTTGTGTGTGACCTGAGGGGACCCATTCCGAGGCTGGCCAGCAGCCCGGGAACGATGTGGCAGGCCCATGAAGGCAAAGGGAGCCAACCAGACCCTCTCTGGGGAACTTGGAATCCTGCACACAGGGAGATTACTGCCAAATGGCCACGGGCTTCAGAGCAAAAAGGTCATTCAGAGACTGAATTTGGGCAATTATAGGCCAGACAAGTTCTGAGGAAGCCAGTAGCCAGCGTTGGGGGGTTGGGGAGGGAAAAGAACCAAGAGCTGAAGGAAAGGAGGGGGCAGGACAGACAGTAATGACAGGGGCCCAGAGAGTGACTATAACTGGGATGTCATCCCTGCAAAAGCCAGAGAGAGAGAGGGAGGGAGGGAGGGAGGGAGAGAGGGAGGGATGGTAGGGGAGAGAAAAGAGGAAAATAAGGAGAAAGTCTTGGGAAGGAAGTAAAGGAAGAAGAGGAGGGAAGAGAGTGAGAAAAGAAAGCAGAGAGAAAGAGGAGACGAACCAGGGCCCGGAGCCACTGTGGTTCCGGCCCCACCTGCAGCTGTTCCTTATCCTACATTCCACAGGTCTTTCTGGGTCTTTATAACAGCAGCAGCTCCCCAAACTCTTCCCAGACCCCTTCTTTTACTTGAATTACTCCCAGTGGATTCCAACCGTCCAAAAGGAGGCCTCTGTGGACATCTTGCTGGCCTTAAAGCAGAGGTTGGGGGGTAGGCGGGGCACACATCACTCCCTTTATGCAAAAGGAGACAATTTCCAAGAAGAGCCAGCTGCCAACTCCTGAAGATGGACCAAAGGCCCCCACAGTAGGTCTGCGGTGAACAGTGAATGGCCCATCTGCTTCCTGTCCCGGACAAAACATTCACCGCAGACAGTTTCAAGATTAGGATTCCCAGACTAAATGCCTGGAAAGGAAGATACTAGGTTACACGTGTATTCCCAATGAATCTCAGAAAAGGGTGCGGCTCCCTGAAGTATAGCAAGGGGGCAAGTTCAAGCAAATATTATGCAAAGACTAATAAGGTCTATGAACTCATTAACATTAAGCATGGCCTGAAAATAGAATGTACCTTCGGAGGGGACTTAGGTAATTTCACGGATGAGAAAATGCCAACGGGCGACTAAAGGACAAAAATGTCTCAAGCATAATTTTAACCTTTGATGCTGATGTGACAATTAGGTGATTTCACCTTAGGTCTCTTGTTGCCACTTGTCAGAGTTGTACAGAAATCTGGTGAAAGTGAACCATACTACCTACTCCAGGTGGAGGTGTCACAGGAGTCTCTTGTACTGAGCTAGCCCCGGCCCCGAAGTTCACCGGATACTGAAGGAACTCAAAAAGGCATCCTTCAGCTCAGATCTTGTTTCTGAATTTTGGATCCAAATATCCTGAACCTTTCCACCTGGCGTGTGGCAGCCACTGCCAACTCGACAGGTCAAAAGGGAAACCCTCACCCTACCTGACCAGCATCCCCTCATCTGCTCCTCAGCTTGGTGACTGGTGTCACACTCCCAGACAAGTCCCTGCGCCAGAATCGCACTGCTGTTCTGCCCCCGAACTCCTGCCAGGACACACACCGAATTAGTCACACAGTCCTGTGGATTCTGCCTCCATAATATCAAATTGGTCTCCTCCTCTCTAGGTCTCCATCCTCCCTCACTTGGATTATGCCAGGATTAACTAGCATCTCAACACACCTCCTTCGTGGCTCAAAAGGTGATGCAATTTGTCTAGGATTTCTCCGAGCAAGCAGCAGTGCTCAGATTGACTGCAAAAGAATTTGTATGGCTCAATGCTATTTTTGAAAAATTTTTTAACCATGCAGAGCAATGCTATGCATATGGACAATGTTTACACATACGAGCACTGTAGTTACAGTATAAAAGTATGGACGGGGATGATACGCACCAACGTCCAGAAACTGACTGCGGAGAGAGGGAGGGTTTGGGGAGGTGAATGGAGCTTTAGCAATATTTGTAATGTATCACTTCTCTGCTAAAAATATATTGAAAGATATTACTATCTATAAATCTGGGTGATGGGTATATTGATATCTTATTTTTTAGACTTCCGTATATTTGGTATATTTCACAGTTAAAATATAAAAATTTAAAATATATGCAATCGAAAAATGAAAACCAGTGTGTCTAAGACTCTAAGGCTTGCACCAGTGCTGTCACACCAGAAGGGTCAGCTCTTGCCATCAAGGTGTTCAAAGGATCCCCTTCTCTTTTTAGTGTGCACTCTTATCTTTTGTGTTTAAGAAACAGAGTACTCAGGTTTCTTGAATGAAGGATGTCCCTTGTGTGCCTTTCCCCACTCATGGGATGCACCAAACTGGGGAGGGGCATTCAGTACAGGCGTGGGGACATTATCCAGCACACTGCCCCCCAACCCTTCCCTGATTCTGGTCATCCAAGCCCAGGGTGAAGGTGACACCATTGACCTGAGTGTCCCATTGATCCAAGAACTGGATCAAGATCACTCCCTAAAAAGCTTCCCTTCCTTCTCTGACTTAAGAGGCAAAGGTCAAAGAAAATTACTCCAAAAACTCTATCACCTACAAATCTCTCGAGATGCAGTCAAAAGGGGCCTGCGCCGAGTGTCATCACAGCATGCAGCCACCCATCTCCCAAAGGTTCCAGCCGAGCAACCTGCAGCCCCTGATGCTTCCAGTCTCTAGTTCAATTTAAATTCCCATTAAAAACAACTGATCTAACTGATTAAAACTTAAATCTACCTAAGCTCTCGGAGGGGGAGGAGATGCAAAGGAGAGCACCAGCTAGAGCCGACAAGCAGCGCTGTCAGCCTGTCTTCAGTTGTCTACGGCTGTAACTGGAGGCAGGTACACGTGCAGAACTGGTCATAAGATATTTAGAGCTTGGGTAGAAACCTTTAGGAAAACAGTTCAATCTATGCAACACTTACGTGAGTCCTACAGCAGGGAGACGTAGAATGCAGATCTGCAGAATCAGAAGCTCTTTCCCAAACTTTCAAAATTTTTACTGATACATAATAATAGTCCATTTTTATGGGGTACATGTGATATTTTGTTACATGCATACAATGCTTAATGATCAAGTCAGGATATTTAGGGTATCATCACTTTGAGTGTTTATCATTTCTATGTGATGGGGACATTTCAAGTCCTCTCTTCTAGCTATTTTGAAATGCACAATACGTTGTTGTTAACTATAGTCACCCCACTCTGCTATGAAACTCTGGAGCTCACTGCTTCTATCTAGCTGTACGTTTGTGGCAACTGAGCAACCTCTCTTCTTCCCAGCCTCTGGCATCTATCATTCTACTCTCTACCTCCATGCAATCCACTTTTTTAGCTCTTATGTATGAGTGAGAACATGTGATATTTGTCTTTCGGTGCCTGGCTTATTTCATTTAACATAATAACCTCCAGTTCCATCATGTTGCTGCAAACGATCAGATTTCATTCCTTCTTATGCTCAAATGGTATTTCCATTGTGCTTATGTACCACATTTTCTTTATCCATTCATCTGTTGACGGACACTGAGGTTGATTCTCCATCTTGGCTATTGTGAATAGTGCTGCAATAAACACAGGGGTGCAGGCATCCTTTTGATGCCCAGTTTCTTTTTTAGCTGGTGAATTAGTGATATAAGAATATTATCTGGCAAATGGCAGTATTTTGAGCTTCGGGCTAGAGTGGATGTTAGACACTTTTCTCCCCAGCAATACCCCTGTTCCCCACTGCAGGCACACACATCCTGTCTCCTGGACATCATTTCCCTTATCCACAGGCACTTATGACCTGGTGAAGCACCCCAGCCCAAACTGGGTTCCTCTGAACACCTGTGTTTCTGAGCCAATGGGGTCCTCTCTGGGAGGTGCTGGATGGGTATGGAAAGTCAGTCCCTCTCCAGAGTGACAGCAGTGAGCTGCAAACCCAGGCCACTGAGCCAAGCATGGGTCCTACCCCATGGAGGTCAGGCTCAAGTGAGAGAAAAATTAAGCCCTAACAGAGAAGGCCCGGGGGAGAGTGTGTGTCCTGGCAGGACTCGGTCCACAGCCCAGGTCATATCTGAGCCCAGGTGCACCCTTGCCCACCTCCCTGGGTTCCAAAAGTTGGCCAGTCTCTGTGACCTAAGCTAATAAAGTCAGGCTTGCGTCATTTGTAGCAGTAAAAGTCCTGACAAGAGCACTTGTGATTAAATGTTTTATTTTGACCACTGTGGATTTTTAATCATTCTTAAAGTGCAGGTTGTGCATCCCTAACTCCCAAATCTGATATGCCTCAAAATCCAAAACTTGAGCACTGACATAACACTAAAAGAAAATGCCCACTGGAGCATTTTGGACTTTTCGATTAGGGATGCTCAACCAGTTAAGTATTTGCAAATATCCCCAAATCTGAAAAAAACCTGAAAATCCAAAACACCTCTGGTTCCAAGCACTTCAGATAAAGGATACCTAACCTATAGTAGCTTCCCCGCTCCTGCGCAAATAGAGAGATAGGCCCATTACATGGTTTTACTAAAATACAGCAATGAATCACAGTTTTTCTTCAAGATACACAAGGCCGTAGAGTGTGCCCTGACCAGAACCAGCCACAGGAGTCTTTTGCTACTACTGAGACGTCGCTCCTGGAAAGGCTGTGGTTGGACCTGTCCACTGTACTGAACAAAGATCTTATAAATCTCTCTTGACTGCAGGCCTCCTCCATCGGCTCTGGCACTCACCCCTCCCGCGTGAACTGCTGCTGTCGTCTCTGAGCTCCTTGTCTGAGTGGTGACACAGCCTTAGGTGCCTTCTCAGGCTCCCGACTGTCTGCCCTTCTTTCCTTCTCAGTTGGCACTTGGGCACTTGCACAAGCCAGGCCGTCCTCCACTGTCAGATGGGATGGCCCCCTCTTGCTGAATAGTACCCCAGAACTACAGGGTAGCTCTCTGGAAGGCAAAGGCCAAACGAAAACAGGACATAGGAGGGAGCAGAACAAATAAGATACACCTCTTCTTTCTCTTCCACACCATGCCCAGGTAGAGCTCCTCCTTGCAAACCCCCAGGGGCGTCCAGAGTGTCCAATGTGCTGCCGTGTCTGGGGCCCCTGGGGAGGCAGGAGCCGGTGTGCTCAGAAACGCCATAGCCATTGTGTTTCCCTGCACTGCCCTCTCCCTCACCGTTACTGCCCTGGGTTTGCACCTGCCCCGCCAGCAGAATCCCAGTGCTTTAATCTTTGTCTCCGGCCCGGCCTTCTAGAGGCTGTGGGCCAAAACACTGTCTCTGGGGTCTCACCTCCCTTCCCCATGCTCCTCATTGCCACTAGTTTCCAAAACCAAAGATTTTGTTCCCCGATATCAAGGCCTCTGAGGTTCCTCATGGTTGGTGGGGTGAATGAGAGACCCCTCCTCAGCTCTGCACAGATCCTTCACAATCTGGGCCTCTGCCAGCTCTCCAGCTTCGATCCTCATCATTCCCTAGCCCACTCTGCTTAAGGCCTGCCTAGCTGGCTTATCCCTCAGTCCCAAGCCTCTCCTGCTCTCATGCAGACACTTGGGCCTGCCCACTGCTATTGCCAAGATACCCTTTCTTCCTCCCTCCTTTTCTCCTCTGTGGATTTCTTCTTGTTCATCTTTCCAAGCTGGCGGTCCTGGATCCACCCAGGTGAAAGTAGCTGCTACCTCCTCCGTGCACTGAGTATCTTCCTACTTGGCCTCTGTGGGCTGTACTGTCACTGGATGCTCCCAGCTAGCTGGACCTGTGAACTTCCTCAGGGCAGGACACCAGGCTCTGCAGAGGCCAGACATGGAGCAGGTGCTCAGTACATACATACTGGCTGAGAGGGACAGAGAAGGCACACAAGCCACGCATGGGCTCGTGGAAAATATGAGTTTCAGGCAGGGCCACCCCCTCAGACACCCTCCAAGGACCTGCCCATCCTCCCATCCTGCTTCACAAGCCAAGTTCTCCCACCTGCACCTTGCAAATGAGTTCAAGATCCATCACTACCTAAGGGTATAGTCTAATAAAAAATACGGAGAGTTGCAAATCTTAACAGTGTGTCTTATAGTTGATTCATCTTCTTTTTAGCATAGCTACCAAGGATAAGCTTCTCTCTCAGGAGTTGCAGGGTAAAAAGAGAGAAGGGAGGGGGAGAGAGACAAAGAGAAACTACCTTCTCTGCCTGCTCTTGAAGTCTAAAATTCAACAAGGATGAAACATTCTTTTGTTCTAACATTAGAGGTAAGTTCTAACACGCAAACCTCTACGCATTTCAGCAGTGAAGCACAAATAATTTACATTACAGAATGATTTAAAGTCCACGCAGTCTTTGCCTCATTTATCTCAAGTAGCCACCCAAGGTCAAGGTGGCTGTATGGGGGGTGAGTGTCCTTGCTGTGTCCCATTCAAGCCTCGTGGGGCTCTGGAAGACCCTCGGAAGTGAAGATTCTCAAAGCCTGTCCAGCCCTGCCTGCTCCTTCCCAAACCCTCACCTCTCTAAGAGAAAAGACGGTGCTTGCCTGGGACACTGGGAACAGAAGGGGAACCTGCTCTCGTCTCCCGCCTGGTCCGGGGTCTGCCTGCGGGCCCTTTGATGCACTGGACTCCACACTCGCTCCTGACGTGACCTTCACCTGGTGTAAACTGGATGTCATCTAGGGCGACACTAGACAATACCGAGGACAATATGCTCTGGACAATACCGAGGGGTTCTAGGACCCCCTGCCCCGCCCTAGGAAGAGGGAAGAATTTTGGTCTCTGGTCCAAAGAAAGACACTGGGAGATCTGAGGCGAAGTGGGTGCTACAGAAAGATCAATGAGCCCTGTTTTTGTAACTTGTTGGCAAATTTCCCATCTATAAAGGGGGATAATATCACTTCCCAGCTGTAACTGACACCTATTCTGTGTGCATTGCTAGACTTGGGAATAATAAAATGAATGGAAGAGCTGTTTAAATATGTGCTCTTATTTTAAAAATAGGGTGCTAATACTGCCCCCAAAGCATAAAATGGGACAAGCTAGAGGAGAAAGTTCTGAGACGGCGTGGTGCATTCACCTTGCTGCCCGACTGGAACCAGCGCCCACGCCCCCTCCGGATCTCTCCAGCCCAGCCGGTGGTCAGCGTGCTTCCCCGCTGCCCAGTGCTTGTTTTTCAGGGTTTTCTCTGCACTGGCACCAGAGCTTTCTGCCATTTAAAGAATGCCTCTCAAAGGACCCCCGGGGAACCATCAGCCAGTTTGTGAAAACAGGAAACCTTTGACATGACCTCCTTTCTGCTTTAAGAACGGCAGGAGGACTTCAAATTCTAAGCTGGTTTTTTTTTCTTCCAATGCAAATGCAGTCACTTATGGATAATGACGCCCCTTCATCTACGGACTGATGAAGTCCTGAAGCAACAAAGCCCGCCAGCTATGCTACCATCCAGAAAATAGTCTGGGGGGCTGCAAACAGACCCCCACGGCCCAACGTGTCAGCTCACCCCTCTGTGAGCTTTCTGCTGTCAGCTGTACCTGGGCAGTAATTGCAGAAAACACCGTTTAGAGACAAAGAGAAAGCTGTCACGGTGGCAGGTTAGGAAGACTAAGAGGCTGCCTTGGCAAAACTGAAGCTGCATGTTTTATACAAGCTCCATGAGGTCCGTGAATCGTGGATTGAATGGACTTGACCTGACAGTCTCACTTTCCTGAATGAGAGCAGATGGTGTGTCCTGATAGGCTCTGGCCAAAGCTGACAATCACATACCACGTAAAGGCAAAGGAGAACCAGTGCTATACAGGACCAGCCCATGACAGTCTCCAGGGAAGAATTTTGAACCGCTGGGGCTGGGCACCCCTCAGTGCAGAGTAGCAAGGTCACACTGGTGGTTAGCGTGATGGGGCTTCTCCTGACTGTTAAACTGAGTCCCCAAAGATCTGCAACCAAACAACAGGAGCCAAGTACCCCTCCGCCCCCAAAGTGAGCAGCCAGCCATCCTCTACCCGGGCAAGGGCACAACAGGCACGTGGAAGAGATGCAGCCAGCCTGCATCTGCCCCCACCCTGAGAGGAAGAGGAGGAGGACGTCCTTGGGGAGCTGCTGGCTTGCTCCCCAGCTCTACCTAGCTAGGAAATGGCCTGCAGGGGACCACCTGGAGAGCTTCATGTGCATCCCTGGGAACTTCTGGGGCACACAGATTAATGCCAGACCCAAGCCACAGGTCAGAGATGGGGCTGGGTGGACATCCTGGAGGCGGTGGCTGGAGCAGGGCTGGCTTTGGGAACTGCCAGAGCGCCCAGAGTTTCTCAAAGGGATGGATGGCTGTTCCCCTTGGTGCACATGTAGGCTGCACAGAGGGTGTGTTACTGGGTCCGACTGGGCAAGGCTCTGCCCACGGCAGCCACTCAGGGGCTGGGTGCTGGAGACCAGGAGCTGAGATGGAGCCAGGTCGGCAGCTTGAAGATACACGTAGTACTACAGGTGAGTGCTCCGTGGCAGGTGGGTGGGTGCAGTCAAGACACACCAGAGTCTCAGAGGAAATCTGCCTTAGACATCTGCAGCGCCAGTCCTATTCACATAGGAGTTTTTGCCATCACCCTGCTGTATTCCTGGAGGAGCCACCAGCGGCCCTATCAGGGGACAGGACGATGGTGGGGAGGATGAGGAGGTGACCCATGAGCTGGGGACACAGAGAAGATGATCACACGTCCCACCCCCACTTTAGGCTTCTCAGGTGAGAAACAGCAGCTGGTAGCAGAGCAAAGAAACTTAACCTGAAATGATGTTCAGTTTCCATTATTAAAGTGGATACTTTAATTATTACACTCAGGTTCTTCTTGGAACTAAAAGTAGAAGGATTTTTACTAAAAACAGAAGGATTTTTTAAAAACATTTAACAGTTACAGAGTCTTCCCGAAATTGCATCCAGAGGGTAAAAAAGAATAATGCCCTAGCTCAAAGGCTCGAACAGTGGTTCTTTTACTTGCATTTGATGGAATCCCACTCTTCCCGCTTAATTACACAAGGTGACTTTGGGTGGCAGATGATCATTTTAAATTTTAAGTTACATAAATGTATATGTGGTTTAGAAAAACACAGCATACCCACAGGATTTCATGGATATTAACTAGGACAAACTTAACATGGTTGTTTAAAATAATAAGGCCATTTAAAATAGAGCTAACGGCACAGTTGATACATGAATTTGGCGCGGAATGACTGAAGTGTGGAAAAGCAGCGTGTGGGGGACAGCGACGTTCTATAGGTGAGGACACCCGAGAGGCACGCGAGAGCCTCCTCGCAGAGAGGCGAGCAGCCCAGGGCAAGGGCGTCAGGGACTTTACCAGGTGAGTGGGTGGGCCAGAGTCAAAAGGGAAAGAAGGTGGGAAGCCATTTTCAGTTCATGCTCTCTCACCTTGCAGAAGTGCAGGGAGGGGAAGCTTCCTTACAAATCGCATTTTCACCTGTGGCAGCCATCAACAACCAACGCCTCAGCAAACACCACGCGGGGAGGGGGAGGCAGGAGCTTTAGGTCTCCTGGAACTATCTGGATGAACCTGGGCGGCCTACTTTATCTTTTGCAACTTCAGGTTCCTTAGTTGTAAAACGAGGGGCTGTGATTTGAAGATCCTCTGAGGCATAAAGTTTATGCCTTTTAATTTGTGACTTCAGGCGCCCTCCCTAGGGACTGCAGAGGCACAGGGTGCAGTGGCCGCTGCTCTCCATCACTGCATGTGTAGTGTCGGCTGGTGACCTCTCCAAAGAGCTGCCCTCCACTGAAGACAGACAATTGCTGCTGGGGGGTGCAAGAGGCAGACCCCGTCTCAAGAGCAACCCACTCTCCAGAGCTGCCCCGAAGCATGAGACTGAAGCTGGTCTCCAGCTGAAACTCTCTGTGTCCTCAGAGCATTTGACATCGGAAGGGGATCATTTTCAACATCCCCCCCTTCCTTACACCAAAGATTGTTTTCAGTAATAACCATGAGATGAAATGAATAATAGTGGCCAGAAATGTAGACAGGGAACATTTTCTTTTCTGACATATGCATATATAATCATGTCGATAAATTAAAAATAATACCATATGAAAAATTAAAAGGTAACATTATATTCTAATCTATATTATATTCTAACATTAATATTCTAATCACTTTAATATATATCTTTGTAAAAAGGAAGAAGAAACTTCTGTGTACATACTGGTTTCTCTCAGTAAGAAGTAATATTACATTTTGTGTTTTTCAGTGTTAACTACTATAAATCTGTCAGTAATTCTATCAAAATATTCTTTACATATTCACATTGAAGGACAGTATTGCCAGATTTGTCAATCTATCTTTACCGGTAGTTTATGGAGGAATACTTTTTTATTAATATCAAAAAGTTTCTTTAATACGAACCAAGATATATGAATACAAGGAAGAACACAAAGTGACTGGCAGAACACACATCAAACCCAGTTATTTCTGCATGCCAGGATGACAAGTAATTGCTTTCTTGTAATTTCCGACTTTTCCACATGTAATTATCTCACAACCAGGGAAAAAAGATAACACCTGTCTCCAAAATCACACTTGGCAGCCCTAAAGGGCACGTGTCACATGCAGTAACTATGTGGCAGTCTGGGAGGTGGGGTGGGTGGAGAAGGCCTCCTTTTGGTTTCGTTGGGAAACCAGGAAGGGAAAATGGAGAATGAGGCAGGGTCTACTTCTACTGGACGGCACACACCCTCACCTTTCACTGTAAAGAGAAGCAGGCACCTCAAGGGCCGAAGCCTCTTGCCAGCCTCTCACAGCTAGGAATAGAAAGGGCAGCTTGAATTAGATGCACCACACACAAGGCAGGAGTTTACACTCCACTGAATGTACATGGCTTCTCCCTGGATCCTTCCACAGCTGCAGGTGAGTGGGGGGGTGGGGTGGGTACCAGAGCGGCTCCATTAGATTGATTCTGAATGACATAAAACACACGACCAGGCCACTGTGTTGTGGGGATACACAGCAACCTGTATTCTAGGGCTGAAAAAATTTCATTTAGCACCTAATGTACTGTAAAGGATTTAATCATATGATTCTACAGTAGTATTTGGAGGTGTTCCTCCTCTTTGCAGCCCTAATTAATAAATAAAAAGCACCTGTCTGGGGACACCAGGACAGCCAAACAGACTCAGGCAGGTCACAACGCGCAGTCCCAAGTCTTGGCTGCAGAGTCTGCACAGGAGGGTGACAAACTCCAAACAAGACATAATTTATTGTGCCAGGAAGC
The DNA here is from genome assembly GCA_963574885.1 of Lepilemur ruficaudatus. Classification (NCBI taxonomy): domain Eukaryota; kingdom Metazoa; phylum Chordata; class Mammalia; order Primates; family Lepilemuridae; genus Lepilemur; species Lepilemur ruficaudatus. The sequence goes on along the minus strand of CAUYRT010056800.1, from coordinate 31,039 downwards.
TCTCATTGTTATGATGATCGCACGCATGGCAAACGGCACTGCTTCAAAAAGACTGAGGACTTTTTGAAGATCCATAAGCTTGGTGGCTCTTACCAGCAGCCCCCCAGAGGGATGGCATTAATTGCTCAGCCAGGACAGGGGAGAACTGGTCTGTCTGTACACAGCCTTCAGTGGGCAGGCCGGCCCTCCTGCACAGATCTGCAGTGACCCAGACTTTTCTGGGCCCTACCCGCATTTGTGCAAAATTAAGTAGGCGCAGTTTAGGGTCAAGAATGAAGTAATCTGGATTTTTATGCCAGGTTTGTAACTAACTTCTTGTGGGACCTTTGGCAAGTTCCCAAGCTTCAGTTTTCTTAAGATGAGAGAATATTAAACCTGCCCTATTATCTCATGGGGGTATTCATAGAAACTGAGATTTTTTTTAAATTATGTGAAGGGGCTGTAAGCCCATCCCTCCCCCCCAACACACACACACACACACACACACACACACACTCACTCACTCACTCCCCAAGCCCTGCCGTGCATCTGAAATCGCTCCATCCAGCACTTTCTTATGGCTCAGACAGGACACACCACTGACCCAGAGGGATGATGCCTTCATGCGGTGGAAGGCAGAGCCTCCCCTCAGCAAGGGGCTGTTTATCCTCCAGGGACCAGGGCTGACCCCTTGGGAGGGACAGCGTGAGTTTGTATCCACCACATGTCACGGTGCTGAGGTACATTTCTAGTTTTAAGATCTGGTGTGCAGGGCTGTGCTTGTTACATTTCTTCTGAGGCACTCAGCCCAGTGCCACATGCATTAATAACTCCGGCTTCGTGTGACGGATGTGTCAGTTGGTAATAATGTGCATGATATCTCCTCTCAGAATACTAAGTGTCAACATATCTTTGTTGTAGGCTGGGTCTGACATGTGACAAACCAGGCCATTGAAAACACGAGACTCTCTCCAGGTCCTTCCTTTCCTGGCTCCAGCCAAACTAAGAACTACCTTCTAAATTCCAGGCACAGCCTCTCTGTCTTTGAGGGGTACAGATTGAGATTCTGATTCAGGCATAGCAGGAAAGTTCCCTTCAAAGGACAGCTGACCGCCAGGCTTTCACTGAAGGGCTGATTTTAAAAGAGGGAAGTTAAAAATACCCTCCCCTCTCCTCAAAATAAACCACATGCCTCTTGAAATTTCTCTGCTTCATTCCTGATTTCTTGAAAACACGAAGATAGCAAAATAAGTATGATCAGGCTAATTAGAGTGCCTTTGAATCTAAAATGCTGCAAATAAATATACTTAGAAAGGAGAAACAGCTAACGTGTCTAATTTAGAAGCAGCAGTTTGAAAACAGGAACAATTAAAATACACGGGGAAGACAAAGCTGAGGTCTCATACTTGCCTGTCATTTTGGAAAGTCTCACGCTTTCTACATCCTTACCTCCGTTTCCGCAGTTTTGAAGCTCTGCCCCAACTACCAACACCAACATAACACGCCCTGGGGAGCTACAGGACAGAGGGGCAGGACTTGTACCAGGAAATCAGAGTTGGGGACCTGGCACTGCCCTTTTCTGGCTATGCACCCTCAGGGAGTGGTTCCACCCACCTGCACCCAGTTTCTTCAGGTAACAACCACCCTTCCCTCCGGGAAAGGTCCAAAGGGTCACATGATACAATGTGGACAAGTGACTCACACTGCAAAGGATTCTTCTCATGATTTCTCAACCTGAGTTCTATTCTAGCCAAGCCTTTCTCCTCTACCCCATGTCCATGGCTGCTATGGACTGTGTGTCCTTAAGATCCATGTGTTGAAATTCTAATCCCCACTGTGACGGTACTAAGAGGTGGGGCCTTTGGGAGGTCAAGAGGTCATGAGAGTGGAGCCCTCACAGATGGGATTAATGCCTTGATGAGACCAGGGACCGAGAGCTCACTCTTTCCACCATGTAAGGATACAATGGGATGTTGGCAGTCTGTAACCTGGAAGACCTCACCAGAACCCGACAGTGCAGGCATGCTGATTTCAGGCTTCCAGCTCCAGAACTCTGAGAAATATATTTGCCATTCATAAGTGACCCAGGCTAAGGTACTTTATTATAGCAGCTTGAAGAGACTAAGCCAATGGCTAAGCGTGGTCTCATCTTTGTACAAGAGACTCTCTCCTGCTTGGAAGTGCCACCCCGCCATTGACCACCCTCGGTAGCCCCCTTCTGAAGCACTGAGTGCCACCTTCTCGACACTGTCCTCAAGCAGATCACTGACAGCAACACCTGTCTCCCCAACTGCCCCAGCACTCACTGCACCCCCCAGCCGGCGGAGCCCTAATCCTCTACTCACTACTGCGTCCCACCTGGTTAAACAGTTTGATGGTTCTGTCTCCTTCTCTTACTTGATTCCAAACCTCAACGGGGCAAGGACCTATCAGATATGTCTGTGATCATCAGTCTAGATCAACAGCATTGGAAGCAGCTTAATAAACACCTGCTAAATCAAACAGGAGTCCAGGAAACAAAGACTCTCAGGGTCAGAAACAAGACAAAGAGCTGCAAAAGTCAGAAGGTTGGCATAAAAGGTGCTGAAGCAGTGAGGCTCGTCCAGCAGAAGAAACGATATAGATGGGCGGGAAGTGGCCCACTGCACTAGAAACCTGGGCCCCAACAACTTGTGTTCTAAAGGAACTCTGCAGCAACTATTTTAGTAAAAAAATCAATTGTCATCATACATTAGATTTTGGGGGGAAGGGAGAAGAGGATGGGTTTGCACAAACCAGGATACATGTCACATGACAAACTTGTGTTCACTGATAGGCCAGACTCCTCCATGAAAACAGGAGGAGAAACAGGTCAGGTTAAAGTCCGTTGAGAAGCCCTACATTTAAAAATTGGTTACAGTGTCCTGTCATGTGATTTGAATAAAACTTAATTTCTGAAAAGAAACTTGTATGTTGAAATAAAAATCATTTTTTTCCACACATTCTGATTCTAAAAAGTAATTGAAGCTGAAATTTCCTTTTGATTTTGGTTTGTTTGGAGGGTGCGGCTGTTTTGCTGGCATTTCAAACAGCACCTAACCTAAGAAGTGGACCACCGTGCAATGCACAAGACGATCCACTGGGATGTAAGAAAAAACTAGGAAAACGTCTGTCTACAGTGTATCAGTTTTATAATGCACATGTTATTATGATACTATCCATTTTTATCAGTAAGTTAACACCCAGATATCGGGAGGTCATGCTCAAGATGTTTTCACTGACACGGCTGCAATAATCACAGGCTGAAGCCCACGTGGCAACCTGGAGTCCCGAGCAGACGGCTTGCAAATGACCTCCATTTAGAAGGAGTAGTTGTGAAAAGAGAATGATTCTATCTTCTGAATTCCAGGAGAATGTGGGAAAGGGAAAGTGAACACATTCATTGAAAAAGTTCAAACGAGGAGGTGCTTGGTCTCCCGTGTCTGTGACAGAAGCAGCCCAGGACCACACAGCTTCTCTCCAGGAGAGTAGCCTAACACCTACCTATGCAAAAACACAAGTACTCCAAATTTACTCTAGGAGCAGCCTGACATAACCTGCGTTAGTTCTGATTCCGAGTTTATTCAGGTCACCTTCACACACCAATGGCTCGGTTACCCACCAAGCCGTTAGACACCATACGTGCGTGACTGCAGCCCTCAGGGTCTGCAGGAAGAAATTCATCACCGGGGAACCTATCTAGCCGGTTCGATGGTTCAGCTGGTAAGGCATATGGAGGTAGTGCAGAGGCTGAGGCTAAACTCCATTTAGAAAAATTCAAGTGGGAAAGAGCTTTCCTTAAATAAAAAAAAAAAAAAAAAAAAATAGGAGCAAGTGTGGAAAAGGCAGAGGGTGCTAGCTTAGTGCAGATGTTGTCTAGGTCTGTTTCTGGGATGACTTTTCAGATATTCCCATGCTTAGCATCTACAGGCTAAATTTACTAGTCAATATAGCAACAAGAATGACTGCAAGGGACTGAAAAGCATTGAATATATTTAAAATGAGTTCATAAAGACACTTTATTAGAATATCACCAGCAAGTGCTAATGCACTAATGGGTCTAGGCTGCTGACATGAAGAAAAGCAAGGCAACCAGATACCACCTGCTTCCTGATGTTAGCACCCAACACAACCTATGAAGCAGTCCTGCAAAAATCACATCTGAATTTGATCAGGCTGCTGTAGCTTATCTACCAATTTCAGAAAATAGGGCCAGGAGAGAGAGACAGTAAACCTCACCATGGGCATTCAATTAGTAAAATTCAGACTGCAGGCAACTCCAGGGGATAAATAACCTGGTTTCTTCCACAAATAAGCTCCCACTGAAGGAGACTTCAGGAATATACCCAATCGCAACCTGTGGATCTTAGTTGCATCCTGATTTGAACGAAGGGAAAAAAATGGAGACAATCTAAGAAGTCAGAACACTGTGTCTTAACATGAAAAAGTTATTTTTAGGTGTAATAACCGTAGTGTGTGTTTTAAGATCCCCATATTCTACAGATAGTTACTGAAATACTTAAAGATGGAAAAAATGAGTTGGATTTGCTTCAAAATAATCTCACAGTTGGGGCCAGATAAAGAGGAAACGTGACTAGCTGGGAATGGATCATTGGCGAAGCTGGGTGACAGGTACAGGCGGGCTTTTACACAGGATTTTATTAGAAATGTTCCACGGCCATTTAAAGAAAAATAGAGCCACCATAGTTTGAGAAAAGCTTTCTGATACTCCAAAGTGGAGAGAAAGGACACCTTTTCATCATCCTTGAATTTTGGGAAGAGGTGGCAACTTTTGAGCTTTCCATGCCTCTAACCTCACGTGTTAGTTCTACGCCTCCCTTTCATTTATCTTTTGTGCATCCTTCTAAAAACCCAAGGCTCTGATCCCCATGAAGTCCAGCTGGTGATCTGAGTCTCCTGATTTCTCATCACTGGGACCGCTATGACCGCAGAACGATGTGTAGAAAGCATCCCGATTCTTCAACAATCACCTGACCAGTCACCTTCTGCTGTGGGGCGGGGGTCTCCATTCATAGTCTTCCCTCCAGAGACTTATTTCCCTCCCCTGGTCTTGGAGTTCTCAGTTACACATTTGAATACTCCACCTTCTGTGGCTATGGGAGGGCAATTTTCTCCAATTTTCCTGTCCTTCTTGTTTCTCTTTACCAAACAACTCTTCCAGGCTGTGCTATTCAGGACTGAGTCGCAAGGATAAGGACAATTCTTCCCTTTCCTCTGGCATGAGACAAGAGCTTGCTACGGGTTTTGTTACCAGCTGAACAGAGAATTTCGAGGCGAGATGGCCCAGTCCTGTCAGCTCCGTATGAAGGCTTCATGGGTGGCATTCCAATTAATTCTTACAACAACCTTAAAAAGAACAGTCTGCTGTTTCCACTTTACAGACAGACAAACTGAGGCCCAGAGAGATCAAGAAACTTCCCTAAGGTCTTCTATCCAATAAGTTAGCTGGAAGAACCAGGTCTGGAATGCAGTTATTAACCAACACTCAATGAAACATAGTTTCTTTGTCAGTTTCGTAAAGAGAATGCATCATACATACTTTATATCTGGCCAAGTGGTCTTGTGTACTCTTAGAGAACAAAATGTCATCAAAATATTTTAATCTCTACCCCAACTTCTGCTTGAGATGTCTGATATAGGTATTTCCTGAGCATATAGTACTACCCTCCCGACCCTTTCAGCTCATACAAAGTCAGCTTAGAACATATCCCCCTTGTAGTAGAGACTGCTGATGGCTATCCCCTTTTTCCTTATGAACAGAATATCGTTTTTATTTGGGGCAGGAATAGTCCCAGTTAAAAGACCACATTTCCCAATCTCCCTAGTAAGTGAGAGTAGGTAAAGACTGGATACAGCTTCTGAGAGAGCTCTTTAGAACCTCAGCAGAGAAGTATATGCCCTTTCTATGCTTCACTTCCTCCTTTTGCATTCTAAGTGGACTGAGGACCTAATGGCTGGAGCTCCAGCAGCCATTGTGGGTCAAGAGGCAACTTTGTGGATGGGTGTCATTACTAAGATGGCAGAGCTGGAAGAAATAGCCTGAGTCCCTAACCAAAGAAGACCTGATTTACATATTTTTCATAAGTGAGAGTAAAAGGAAACTCAATTTAAGGAATTTTTATGGTGTGTGTAATCTAATATTCATATTTGAATGCAATCCTTAATTGATACACCTACCCACTGGCATGTTCTGATGTTAGGAAATTTTAATGCCAATATCTTATGTTATGTTATGTTATCTATTCTATGTAGTCACTGGCTTGAATGGCTTTTCTAACATCTCTGAGGTCATTCCTCCCTTCTGCTTTTCCCATCAATGGTTTCTTCAAACATTTCACATTCTGCCTCGGACAACTTCTCATATCCTGATGTTTAACTGAATTTTCCAACCACAAGCTAATTTTGCACATTTTAAAGCAACATGTTATTTTACTTTGCATCAAATTTTTACCCTGACACTGTTCTCAGGATTTCTGTCACCAGATCAAAATGTTCCCAGTGCTTACTGTAATGTGATTCTGGCTAACAAGGTGCTACTTATACCTCATCTCACCTTCCAACAGACTCCGCTGATCAGTACAGCTTCTGCTTAGCTGTTCCCTATTTTCTCCATCTATTAGAACCAATGTCACCTTATTCACATGCACCAAGTAAAAAAAAAATGCTGGATTTATCTTCCTTTCATCAAGTCTAATCTTCTACATTTCTTCCTCCTCCTCAGAATGCTCAGTATTCTTTCACCTTCAGTGGCTCTGTGATCTTTCCCTGGTGTCATACTGTCAAAAGCTTTTCGTTTTCTTATTGACATGCCATATATATATTGATATATATTTATAAATACCCAATCTTATATGTGTACATTTAAAACATACATATATGTCTAGAACCTGATCTTTGAGCCAGAACTTGCTACCTCAAATTCTGGTGGCATTAAAAACCTCTACCCCCAGGTTGTCACCGAACATAGCAGCCTACTTCAATAGGCAGATAGGGGCTTCTCAAATCGGGAGACAGTAGTGAGGGGTTTGATGGCATAAGAAGTGACCAAGGACATTCTCATCACACTTTTATTCTTCATTCCCTTTGGATTTAATATATATTGTGGCGTATGCATGCTGTCTCAAATGCTGACCTGAAATTTAATGCTTATTTGATATTTGCTCAGTTTTTTGCTGTTTATTGGAATATAACTTCTCCTGCTGATACTGATGTTTGATGCACAACAGCATCTGGAGAGACAGAGACCGAAGAAGGAAGTATAACTCAGTTCTGCTGAAATGTATGTTTCTCTAATGTCAATCAGCTCATATGTGAGGAGTAAGCAGGGAACGACGTCAGGAGAGCATGCAAGTCACTTTGGTTCACAGTTTCCCCCAGCACATCACTATTCTGTAGAATCAGTAATGGCAGCTTAATGCAAGATACACTCACCCAGCTACATGCAGTAGTCCACAGAGGGGTACAATACTGTATACTATGCACACCTGGGCTCCCCCCCACCATGTGTGGCCATGGGCTCAGCCAGGGATGTGCTCCCATGCGGATCTTTTCCATCAGCAAAGGCCAAGTGCATCTTACCCTTGTTTCCACCACCTAAAAGCAGCCTCAAACCATCCTCACCCTCCCCACCCCAAAATGCTAATTTGACCTTTGTATAGCTAATGTCCTATATTTACTACAGTGTTTTCTTTTTAGGTCTTAAATGTTTTTTCCACTCTGCTACCATTTTTATTTGGATTATTTTTTTTTAGAACTGCTGTCATTCAAAGTTGCATAGATTTGCAATGGTTTGGCCCCAGCCTACTTTCCTCCTAAGTTCTATTATTTTCAGCCTGTGGTTTTGTAGTCTTCAAGGTTTCTCAGGAATGCAGATATCACAATATAGCCAAAGTAACTTGTTTGTTAAACTTCCAAAAGGTAAGTTTGTTTCTGGTGCACCAAAAGTGAACTTTAGGGATTTAAAATAAATGTGTATTTGTAAAAATCAAATAGTCATTAAGAACCAGTTTGTCCCTTTAACCACTGAGGTTTGATTTTGCTAATATTTTATGGTTCAGAAGAACTAGGAGTTTGGCTCTGACACACCAGAGGGCTGGCCCCACTGAAGCAGGTGAAGAGTGAACCCCTGCAAACCTGACCCAGTTACATTTGAAACACTTTCAAAGGCAGGTTACAAACCAACCCTGAGAAGGACAGTGGGGAAGGGGGGGAACCTGTAGGTAGGGGCCTAAAGGAACAAAAGGCTGAGACTCAGGCACAGCTGGCATTTGGGTCAGGGGGCCACACCTTTTTTCTTAAAGGGTCAGATAACAAATATTTTAGGCTCTGTGTCCCAAGAGGTCTCTGCTATTTGCTCAACTTTGCCACTGAAGCTCAAAAGCAGCCACAGAAAACAGTAAACAAATGGGTGTGTCTGTGCCCTGCTAAAACCTTATGGGACTCCGAACTGCGCATCTCATACAATTTTCACATGTCCCAACATGCGAATATTATTTTTTTTCCTCCACCATTTACAAATGTAAAAACCACACAGAGCCGTACAAACACAGGTGATAGGTGTGTGGGCTGGAGTGTGTGAACCCCTGATTTAGAGCTGTGAGATGTGTTAAGGGCGGGATTAAACCCTGTATTATAAATAACAACTGGAAACCAACTGGCAAAAAGTGGACAACAGCGGGATTTCAGTAGCCTGTGGCGGCCAGCAGCTGGAAGGCGATTCTGAAAGCAAATCTTTTAATGAAATACAGCTCAACAGCTGCATGAGTAATGAGCTACTTGACTAATTTTTTTCTCTTTCAGTGTTTGATGTTGCATTTAATAAGAAAAGTACAAAGTTCATTAGGATGTGTATCGTTGTCAAATAAGTAGAAAATCAAATGCGCAGGTGAGTATGTTAGCGGCTCACGGCAGCACTCCTACCTACCCCAGCGACATCGTTGCTCTTTATCCAGCGTAAGAGGGAGGAGGTGACCAGCTAATGGGAAGAAGCCTTTAATGCTGGCAAAAGTGAAAAGTGATATCTACGTACTGGAAACGCTCTAACGTAAAACTATAATGCCATATCTGAACTTTCTTTAAAGTGTCAGGTAAGTGTAAAAATACTTGCAAAGCAAGGTAAATGCAAACATTTTTGTAAATTTCCCCATTATTTTACTGTTGTCTCTACTACCCATAATTTAACAGCGATATTTTTAAAGGACTCACCTCTATTAAATCCTTCCAAAGCTACCATCTAAGTTTGTACAGAAGTGACAGCTCTTACTTTACTTGTGATCCTGAGTACCTACTCAGCCGAATGCACCCAAATCCCTGGGGTGCTGTTACTGACGACCTCCCCCTCCACCCTGTTGAAAACCACTCTTTAGGAGTGTGCCTGGCAGCTTCAATCGTTCCATTTAGACACACTGGAAGTCTCCAGAACAGTGGTTGTCAACCTTTGTCACACGCTGTAACCAAGAGGAGCTTTCGTCACCCTGCCAGCAGTTCTGCTCTAACTGGGCTGGGTGGGGGGCCTGGATGCTGGGACTTTTAACAGCTCTCCAGGTGATTCCAGAGAGCAGCACCTGGGCGCAGCAGAGCCCAGCAACACTGCAGGGCTAGCATTAAGGACGGGGGCACGTCTCAATTCCCGAAAACCCAAACTTTTTCACATAACTGGGGTTCATCAGGCAAATCGTTATTTTCATTAGAAATATACATTTCAAATGTGTTTTTACCATAAAAACTTATACTCATGCTTAAGCAGCATCCAGGAAGCAGCTAAGAATCACATTCTATAGAACCACAAATCGAAACGATTGAGAGAACAAACCTCTGAAGGCCAAGTCCACGAGAGCTGACTGCAAGGTTCCAAGTAGCTAAAACCAAGACTTGCATCTGAGCACCCGGGCAGGATTTCTGAAAACTGTTTGCATTTCTATGGAAAGTAGAAAACCAGCCACTCTTTCCAGGAATTTACCCAGGTACCTGGAACTACGACCATTCTTTTATTTATTTTTACGGGGTCTCCCTATGTAGCCACACAATAGCTTTGAACTTCTGGCCTCGAGCAACCCTCCTACCTCAGCCTCCTGAGTAGCCAGCCCGCCTATTCTAAGTAGTCATTATAGTCAGCTACAGCCATGAAGTCAACCTTCCCATGATTCAAGAGGAGTTCAGAATTCATTTCCACAAAGAATGAAATGGGCTCTTCTATCTGCAAGGATTTCACTGGAATTTTTTTTTTGGCGGGGAGGCATAGGTATAGGCAAAAAAAAAAAAAAAAAAAAAGAGCAAAAAAAGGGAGGGCAACTTCCATCGTTGTGGTTCCTCACCTTGTTTTGCAACAAGGTTTTGCAACATGAGTGTACCATGGCATGATACATTATTGATAATTTAATGGTTTACTGCCTTCTTTCTCCTTTTTAGACCATCAGATCCATGAAGGCACACTGACAACATGCTTTCTCTTGCATTATCGGACCTCAGAACAATGTCTGCCATACAGTACTTTTGTGTTTTGAATGAACGAAACAAAGTTCTTGCCTTCTGAGAAGTTAGAAATTGAATATAACCCACTTGGCTGGGGAGGGGCAAGAACACGACAGCTAAATACAGCAGCATCTGACCACACGCAGGGCAGTGACAGCAACACTAAATTAAGACACAACCAGAACAGCAGGGCTACCATTCCAGCACCGTGTCATTATTTATACCCTTTTCTCAAGAGATCTTCACAACAAACCTGCCAGGTGGTTGATGAGGAAACTGAAGCTCAGTGAAGGCTGGTGGCTTGTCCAAGGCTACAATGCAGAGTGGCAAGGGGGCAAAGGGAGGGTCTGCCCCTAATCCACGCCCCTCTTCTTAACCGCTCTACCTGCAGCACTGCATAGTTAGGAAGGGTGCGCCTGCGTGTTAATGGCATAAAGCTGAGTCAGACAGAGATGCCTGTTTTTTTTTGTTAAAAGGCTAACTGCCACTGTAAATGACGAGTATTTGGTGCTAACTAATAAGATGACAATAGCTACCACTTGCTGAGCATTTACTATGCTCCAGAAACTGAGACGTGCATATTTCTAGTTTATTCCTCTCCTGTGAGGTATCATTATGCCTATTTAGCAGATGACATTACAAAAATGTTAGCAGGTAGAGAATGGGAGACACAAAAAAGTGATCTCTTAATCCTTTTCTTAGCGCTAAAAATTTCTAAGTCTGAGCAACGCCCTCTTTGTCTCAGGGAAAGAATGCTCCACGCAAATCTTTCTTGCATGCCAGACACTATACTAAACACTTGATATTCCTTATCTTGTCTCTCCAGCCCTATGACCTAGGCACTGTTACTATCATTCTTGTTTTACAGACGAGAAAACCGGGTTGACAGAGGTTAAGACATGCCCAAGGCCACAGGGTGAGTGATGGGGTCAAGAACAAGTGCAGAGCCCATGGCCTCATCCTTCTAACCAGAGGAACATGATCTATGGTGCCAACCATTCCACTTTTTCTTTTCAATGAAAATTGCTGGAGTTCTTATCGAGAGGGTGTGGAACAGACTTCAAAGTCCTAGGACTGGCCCACTTCCATGCAATGTTCTCATTTTATTCTCCTGAAATATTCACTTTGCACCTCCAGGGGCCTGGGCCTGGCTGGGCACTGGGCATGGAAATGTGACCAAGACCACGGGGTGCCTGCCCTCAGGAAGCCTGCAGTCCCTCCCTGACTGCTTGCTGGTAAGAACCCCAATCCCGTCAGGGCAGCCCTCGCCCAGGAGGCCACTTTCTCTGAGCGTCCAGGTGCTGGCGGGCTGCCTCCGCCTGCTGGCGTGCCTGCGTGAGATTTCATTCTTTGAACTCCTTATCCAGCCGGCAAAGGGAAGCCCTCGAAAGTCACAGATGTTTCCTCGCAAGGACAAGAAACCGCTTATGTTACGACCTCTGCGTCTGTTCCTAAGCTGTGACTCATCTGTCTTTTGGGTCGTGGCCACAATAACACTTCCTTCTCATTTTATTCTTGAAAGAACAAAACTGGAAGGGAATGCTCGATCCTGGAGACAAGGAATACCAACAAGTCACCTCAAGATGATAAAACACACAGAACAGAAGTACATGTGTTTCTGCACGGGACTAAGAACATTCTGAAACTGTTTCATCAGACCATTCCTAATTCATTACAGTGAAAGTCTAAACACAGGGAGAAGAACTGGGAGACACATAAGAAAAAGGTGGGAAAGAACGAGGGAGAGAGATAAGGGCAGAGAAGTGGCAAGCACACACTCTGGTGGGACTCAGAATGGAAAGAACTTGGAAATTATCCAGCTCCGTCACCTGCTGCGTGCCAGAGTGCCACAACCACAGCCACGTACAGTCACTACTGCGTGCCAGGCACCGCACTGAACGATCTCATTGACAGTCATCACCTTGAGTAATCCAGTGCCCCCCGTGAGCTGTGTATTGTCGTCACCAGCATACTTGTTTGCAGCTGAGAACGCTGAAGCTTAGTCAAGTGTCAGGTAAAAGGACACACGACAAGTGAATGGCACAGCTTGGAAATGAGTCCTGGTCTGTCTCTGCTGGCCATGCTCTTAACTACTGTGTGTCCCATTTCTAGAGTTTTATAGACATGTCTATGCCTGAAGGCCCTGTTAAACAAATCTGACTCCGGGGAAGGACAAGGGCAGAGGGAAGAAGCAGTGGGGAGGGGCACAGAAGAGAGAGAAAGAATTATAAAAGAGGAGAACCTTGCCAGGGGCTCTGCTTCCCAGTCCAGCCATATGGTCCCACCTTCCCTCTCTAACACCCAGGCAGCAGGATCCCCGGACTGGGGAAGCTACTTGGGAACTGGATGCAAAACTCCAACCCCTTTCTTCCCTGCAGTACCTTAACAACACCCTCTAGTGACAATGTTTTAGTGCCAGCTGCAAAGAAAAAATATGTCCAGGGCCCAGATCCATTTTCACAGAGCAAATTAGCAAGGGTGAATTTGGAGCTGAGCAGCAATCCACTGCTAACCGGCATACTGGCTGACGTTCCACGCCAAGGCCAGGGAACTCAGTGTGTCTGGGGACCTTCTAAGCAGGGCTGGGAATCGAGGGCTAGAAGAGGTTAGGTGTGCGCTGGGTGGAATGTGGAAGTCAGATGGGATTTCCCCCACCCACAAAGGACCCACCACTCAGGCCTTCCAGTCACATCCTCAAAGTCCTACGCTCTCCCTCAAAGCCCATCTGGGCTCACATGATGTGCTCTACCACCCGGTTTTTAACTTCATTTTTAAATTTCCCTAATTTTTCACTTGCCCAGGCCAGTATTTCTACTCTCCAAGCTCTTTGAAGGCAGACATGTCTTTCTAAGACCCAGCAAGCAAGGAGGTTCCTAATAACTGGTTCCTGATGACAACAATATAGTAAATGTAATGAACATTGACAGATTTCTTCTTTAGAATTAGGCTCATTTCACTTGTTTTGTGAGAAAGGCAAACAAACAGTTGCAGCCCATCTCACTGTCGCTATTTTGCATAAGGGATTTCAAGTCTTCATACAGAGTCCTACAGAACTCATCCTTGAAATCCATCCCCTGCCATGATGGACAGATTCAGCTCTCAGGACAGGAGAGGATGGACAGGACGAGGAGGAGGAGGAGGAAGTTGCAGAGAGAGAGAGTCCATTCCTTGCAGTCGAGGGTAGTGGCTACAGCTCATGATGCAGTTCAAATACTAACCACGTGAGGAAACTCAACCTCTATCTGCCTCAGTTCTTTCACTCAAAATGGGGATTAATAATAGTACTTATTTCATAAGTCACTGCGAGGGCCATGCCTGGAATGCAGGAAGCACCCAAATGTTGGCCATCATCATCTCTCAAGAAACTTAATCTAGTCAAAAACAGATTCAAGGAGGGGAGAAGCAAAGGCCAGCCGGGTGTAAAAATTACAACCCAGCAGGGAGGGCTCCAGCGTTTCCTGGAGCTGTGCTGTCCCTTGAGGCCAGACCAAGATTCTTGATTTATCTAGTCCCGATCATCTCGTGTACAGACGGACGCCTTCAGTAGTCAGGGCTGCACAACCACCGCCACACTTTATGAGCATATGCTGTGTATATGATTTTTATTTAAGTATAAGATTGTATATAGATGCTAAATATGACTTTAGAAGCATACGTATTACATTAAAAATACTGTCAACTGGTTTATCACTGTGTCTCAGTGCCATAATACCCCTTCCTGAAGTTACATGATGGATTCTGCTTCCAACAAATACTCAACGTCGTCGTAAAGTGTGCTCTCAACCTGTATTTCGGATATCAAACTCCATCAACAAGCTCTGCCCCTGCATAGTCTGTGTTCCAAGTTCCTACAACACAGCTCCGCACTGATGTAGAAGGTTCCACAGGGCACAATCCTGATTCAGTTTCTACCAAAAATGATTCCTCCAGTACTCCAGCTGGTGTGGGAAGCCATCCGGGTGCCAACCCACACTGATACTTCTTACGACCTGTTCTTCTCCGCGGCAGTGTGAGAGCCACCAGGAGGAGGTCAGGCGTCCTTCGACTGTCCCCACACACTCCACTGGCTCATCCAAATCCCGTTCCCAGGTTTATGAGCTGCTTCTCCACCTCCATGTTAAAACCACACTTCGACTTTGCTTTTTCTCTCCAAGTACCAGGCAGAAACCCACACCTTACTACTACACTACTACTAGTACCACCTCCTACTACACTACCATGATTTTGCTTCATTTTCTGAATTTCTAAAGCAGGGTGGATGTAAGGACTACAGGGAATTCATTTCAAGCCACCCTTTTTGGCATGTCTGAACCCCCAGCAGTGCCGCGGGGCAATGCACATCATCTCCTAGGATGAAGCTGGGGCAGCCTCAGGGATTTTCATTCCTGAACTAAAAGACAACATCCAAGTTCTCCTTTCCCCAAGGAAGCCTTCCTCCAGATGGGAGTGTGGCGGTGAAAATGGCAATCTCTCCACACCTGGGACCACACAACCTCAGCAGGGCCGAGATGCTGGCAGGGAGCTCCGTGAGAGCACTGGAGGGAGGGCACTGCATCTCAGTGTTGAACAGTGTGGCTCTGTCCTGCCAGCCCAACCGACTGCTGCCCGGAATGAGCGTGGACAGGCCCCACTCAAGTTGTCACTGTACTTTCAGAGGAATTTGGGCTATGCCTCGAATTCTCATCCAAAACATGTTTTTCTGTAAGATATGCTTTAATAGTGTTCTATTTAGGAGAAAAATATCACGATCAACACGATTATCTCATTCTTATAAATCTGTGCCTGATCACATTCAGAAGGCTCTGTCTCTCTTCAAGAGTGACCTTAACCCTTTCTTCACTTGAAGGGAACAATCTTGCAAATGCTTTTGTAACTAACAACTTTGCAGCAAGCCCTCTGGCTTCTCCCAGCATTGTTCACTATCTGGGCGCCTAAGACCCCTGGGTTGCCATGTGCGATGCTACCGCCTCCTCCATGGAGCAGTTGCTCTTGTCTCTCTGTTCCCAGACAGCAACTTCTTTTCCCATCCCTGAAAACCATTGTTCCCATATCTGCTGCCAAACTCTTGGGATTGGAGTAATAGTAAAAAGCCTCGAGGCAAATTACAACCACAACAGCTGTGTTTACTAAGAGCTACAAATGAACTCATCCCAGCGCTATTAGAGCCGGGCAGGCAGTGATTTGGAACCTTCCAGAAGCGCCCCACCCTCAGGATGTTCTCCGGCTGCCTGAGCTTCCAGCTTCCCAAGCCAGCACTGGCTTTTGCAGGAGACCCTGTGCTGAGCACCGGGGTTCTCTTTTCACCTACAACGCTTTCCTATGTTTCCTTCTCACAGCTGCAAGGATTTGTACTGAGCGTTCATGCCAGTCACCGGCACAGCAGGCACCTGGCTGGCGGCTGCCATGAGGGCGCCAAGAAAACCACTCTCCATCCCAAGGCTTCCCAAATGCCTCCCTAATCACCAAGAACAAAGGACTAAAATTCTACCATTCATCACGCGAACCTTTGTACTGTGAGTGGCCTTTCTGAGGTGTAAAGATTGCAGGAAAGGAACAGCATCCAGGAGAGCACCACTGATCCACACCTTAAGGTGGACTGCCTCTCCTAAATGTCTGAGGCTTCGTTTGGTCACCTGTAAAATGGGCACATGCTTTGCAAGGCTATCAGGCAGTGCATTATAGTATCTGAAAACGTGCAAATTATTTGCATTCCTGGGTTAAATGGCAAGCATGCTCGAGAGAGAGAGATCACTGGAACCCACATCACCAGTTTGCACCCTTGTGTGGATTAATTCAGGAGATTGGATTGGCTGTTACCATGGAGATAAGGGGGCGGTTCCCTAGGGGAGGGGCCCCAGGGGTGGTCAGTTGTATCGGGAAGCAAAGGTCTGGAGCACAGGATGTTACCTGGGTAAAACAAGAGTACAGCAAGTGCCTTCTTCAATGTCGGGTGATGGTTGGCTATATGGCAGCCATATGCCATGATGGAAAGGAAGTGATCTTAAGGTTTCTCTGATCTACCTAGCAAATTGTCTACCTAGCATGATGTTTCCCAAACTTGCCTGTTTAGAGCACTTGTTGGAACATACAAATTCCCAACACCCTTTCCTGGAGAGTCTGACTAGATGAGGCTGATGGGCCCTGGCCTCTGAATGTTTAACAAGTTCTTGGGTGGTACTTAGGATCAAGCCAGTTTTTTTAAACACAGACCTAGATTCAAGGAACAAACTTCAGCTTTCCAATCTTTCCTTGGAACACAGGCTAGATATCATCTCAGCAAGAACTCCACAAATCAATGTTATTCCACAGGACCATGCCAGGTTCCAGGCTGGACCTACAGTTAAGCCACTGCTTGAAACTATAGCTACAAGACACTCTACCAGTGGGTTGCTGAGGAGGGGTTTTCACTTGCAGGTGGGAAGAAGTCTAAAGAGACTATTCCATAACAGAGCAGGAAGGTGACAGGCTAGATGCAGGTGGGCTGCCCTGCATTCTTCCGACCCACCCCAACCCAAACAAGAAAACTGTTGCAATCATAAGCACAACTCAGCGGAAGCTACAGCAACCCATATCAGAGCTGGGCTGTCAACTGGAAAGTGTCCATGGGCTGGGCTCTGATGAGGGGGAACTTGTAGTCCACCATAGGGATTCCAAGAATTTGGGGTTTCTGCTGGAGCTGCTTGCCGTGGCCTTGATCTTCCTCTCTGCCCACCTTTATGCCTCAAAACTTGACAGGTGACTGGAAGGATGATGTGGCCTACAACATGGAATTCATGATTCCACCCACAGTTCCTTCACCCTCTTTGGAGGAAACCTACTCCCTCTCAAAGCACCAGGCAAAAAGATGGCTTCCTCCCGGCCTCCCTCATGCAAGGGCTGCAAACTCAAACACCACTGGGGCCAGACAGGTCCTGGAGATGAGAGAAGGCTCTAGTAGGACTGCCACCCTCAGAACAACCCATAACCCATGTATGCGGGGACCAGCACTCGGCTCCAGACAACCTTGGGCACGTGGGCATAAAAGTCCACTTTGCAACATCACCTAAATTTTCAGAAGCAGCTGGCAACTTTGGTGTTTCAGATGAACCTTCCCAAATGGCAGATTTCTCAATTTAAAAAAAATATTATGCTGACTGAACATAAATGTCCGTGAGGTAGATTTGGCCTGTGGGCTCTCAGGCTGTATCTGTTGCTTTAGACACAGAGCTGTGCCCTGAGGAAAGTATTTGTGGGCAACGTTTTCTTCTTGATGCCACCAGCCGATGGATAAGCCTTTCCTCCATGGAGTGTTCCCTCCTGCTTCCCTCACCCCGGTCCTTTCCACCCACGTTCCACAATACAGAAGCCTGGAGCTGCCCGGACTGCCCTGAGCCTTATGACTCAGATAGTGTCACATCCCCTGGTGTTCGCAATGCCTCTCGGGAGCCCTGTCAACGTCCACTCAGCCAACAGCAACGGGGTTTAATGGCTTCCCTGGTGACACGCCTCAGTTTTGGACAGCGTTGACTTTGAATTATGCCCCTTCTCATACTCCTTGCAAGCTCAGCAAGTTCGCTCACAGCCTATCTTCTGTCCCTTTGGGGCTCATGCAGAGCAAATCTACCTCCTCGTTCTCTGCCACCCTTCTGAGTCCTTGCCTGCTCACCCCCAGCCCCAGTCAAGCCTTTTGTCTTTTGGCCCAACACACCAGCTTCTTCAGTCAGTCTTCACAGAGCAGTTTAAGTCTCCCTGTAATCTTTCCAGTCAAATAGACTCTAATTTACCCAGATAATCATATTAATAGTAAGAAAAACAGACATTAATGAATACCAGGCGTTGTTCTAATAGCTTTATTAGCTCAGGTAATCTTCACTGAACCCTAAAGTAGGTGCCATTCTTACTACCCATTTTGCAGATGAGAGAACAGAGGCACAGGGAGCCTAAGGGACTTCCCTGCAGTCACAGCTAGTCAGTGTAGAGCTGGGACTGAACCCTACCAGTCTGGTTCCAAGGTCTATGCTCTTAGTACTCTAAGACTCCAGGTGGGTTCACCCACACAGAGAATGGAATGGACCAACACCCTGAGTGCTGGCTGGAATTGGCACCATGCTCAGTGCTTTCATTTTAAATTATTTCAGAATATCGTGGGGGTACAAATGCTTTGGTTATATAAATTGCTTTTGTACTTTCTTGAGTCAGAGCTACAAGTGTGGCCATGCCCCAGACAGCATGCACCTCATCCACTAGGTGAGTGCTTTCACATGGGTGGGGAACATCAGCCCCTTCCTTCCGTGAGTTATGCCTCAACTGAAAGGCCATAATCGATTCTTGGCAGCATTCCACACTGTTGACCCAGCTGAGCTTACTGTTCATGACTCCATTAAGCCTCTACTATACACATGGATGCTAACTCACAGCAACCCCATCCCTTCCTTGGGCAGTTGATTATATGGACTGTGGGTCTGGCCCAATTGTCAGCCCACCCCCCCTCCCCTAGGCTCCCTGTCTGGCTCTGCCCTATTTCTAGTGGCCCATAAAGTTGTCTTGCAGGCTATCTCCTCCTTGCCCTTGCAAGATGAGAGGAGGCCAAGGAGGAGTTTACATTATAGAATCATGGGACCTAACCATAAGAATATCCAGTGCTCTGCCTCATTTTATAAATGAGGAACGTGAGACCCGGAAGGCAAATGACTTCCAAGGACAGGTAGCCGGCGAGTAGCACACCTAAAATGAGAATCTGAGCACCTGCTTTTTCCCCATCCAGGGCTCCTCCATCTCCTTCCAGATTGTCTCGAATCAGCGTCTCCAAGGCCAAAACAGGGGGCATGACAAGGAGAATGTGTTCTCTCTGCCATGTGACAAGTAAACTCATAGGTCTAGATCTCAGAAAGCTCGCTGAAACAGGGGGCAGACCACTAGGAAAATGAGATGGGGAAAGGCTGCCCAGGGTCCTCTGGGCTCCTGGGTCCACATTCATTCCTGCTCACGTACACTCGGCAAACACTGACGTGCTTACCACGGATGCCACACAGGGTTAAGCTGTAGTCAGCACGCAGCCAACACTATTTCTGCAAAATCCTCAAATCTCCTGGACCGTAGCTCTTGGAATCTTAAAAGCTAATGATTCATTCCCGGTGTTTTCTTTTGCATTTGATTTCCCCTCTGTTCCTCCCCCGCCTACCCCAAGCTTGTCCTTGAATCTGGGGGAAAGGCTCTGTGACATGAGTGCACTTTATCACATGCCAGGCACAAAACAAGCACAGGTAGCTGCCCGGCTTGGTGAGTGGCAGCCCGCGAGGGTCTTACCATCTCTGCTGATGCACTAAACCCCTGGCCCTGCCAAGTGCAGTCTCCAAGGGAGCAAGACAAGGTCTTTTGTGATCGACTTTTCCCCTAAGGTAAATAAACTGGAAGAGATAGATTAATACTATTTTCTAATTTCTAATGTTCTTCTGGTTGGAACCAGAACCAAGAGCTGCGATCACACATCAGAATTTCCAGCAAATCCAATAAAACTGATTCCAACTTTGTTATTTCAGAATATATGCCAGTTTAAACTTCAGGTGGGTTTAAATTTATCTGGTTTATCTCTACATTATCTGGTAAGAAAAGTCTCTGGCTAAGCAGATTAAAGAACAAACGGATGACAAGGTTTACCTGCTTATAAAAATGCGTTCCTTTCAAGGGTTTCAGTACATTCTTTAATTACAAAGGTCTTTGGTGGTTCATTAAAACAATGCACTATGAGCAATTAATCCCTACTATGAAATAAAATGGCATTTCTCCAAATGACTCCCATTTCCAACTTTGCATTAATTTAAACTAAGCCCAAGTAAACCAAATTAGCGAGCTAGATGGTTGTTTGAATGGAATTCCATCTCAGACTCAGGGATCACCTAGTCTTGAGATTGTTAAGATTTATTTTGGGTTAAATTGTTTAACCCCTTTTCCTGAAATCTTACAGGAAATCCAAATCTACGTCACAGATAAATCAGAGCTGCTCTCATGGAGTAGGGCTCATCCTGTGTGGCTGCCCTTTGACCTCCCATAGTAGCTGGGCCCTAGGCCTCCAAAACATATTGGTGAAGAATTACTGATCTCATCCAGGGGTGGTTGTCAAAGCTTTCTGGTAGAGGGCCAGATGGCAAATATTTTAGACTTTGTGGGAACAAATAAAGTCTATCATATATTCTCTTTCTTTTAGCTTGCAGGCTGTGCAAAGACAGGCCAGAAGATAGACTTGGGCCATAGGATGCTGTTTGCCAACTTTCATTTATTTTTTAACAGCTTTATTGAGGTGACATAGGATGCACATCCTTACAGTGTGCAATTTTATAAGTGTTGACAAACAGACAGGTATGCTCCCTGAAACCATCGCCACACCCCCAGACAGTGGACACACGCCCTCTTGCCCCTCCAAAAACAAACACTGATCTGTTTTCTGTCACTATGGATTAGTTTGCATTTTCTAAAATTTTATATACATAGAATCACACAGTTTGAGTACGTATTCTTAATACTTTGAGGTCAGCCATGTTGTTGCATGTATCAACAATTCATTTTTTTTAACCACTACTTCCATTTATACACATGAGGAAACTGAGGCTGGAAGTACCAGCCCCAAATCACACAGATGACATAGAGCAGGACCAGAGCTAAGCCTCTGGCCTCCTCCTGCGGTGTCCTCTTCCCATGCCCTCTCCCTGTTAATCTTACCAGGGCTTTCAAAAACCTCTCCAAGCTTCTATGGGGTCTGCAGAATTTGCATAAGTGTAGCTCCATTCCTTTTGCATCAAACCTTCCCTCTCAGTCTCCCTTGGGCCACCAGAGAACACACAGAAATGCCCAAAGCAGAAAACATTCTAAGTTGAATCCAAGGTTCCCCAGATAAATCAGTAACTTAAGCCAAACCAAAAGCAGATTCATTCAGTCACCAAGTAGTGAGTGAGTTCCTACCCTCCGCCAGGCAGCGCTGAGTAAGCAAAACAGATTCCTGCTCTCATAGAGCTTATAGTAACGAAGGCGAGACTGACAACAGAAGATAAAAACACACACGATTACAAAATGATGAAAAATTATATAAAGGGAATAAACAGGGTACTGTGATAGGGAAGGGCTGCATCTGGCTGAGGGCATGCGTATTAGACAGGGTGGTCCTAGGGCCTTAGACTGGGGCAGTCAGTGGCCATGGAAGAGGCCTGCTGGGGGGAGTGGTGTGTGAGCGCCCTGTGGCCACAGCCCAGGAGTCAGAGAGGACAGGAGGTGCAGAGCAGGCGTGGTCAGCTTGCAGAGAACCTCACCAAACCACGCCACTCAGGCTAGATTTCACTGTAAATGTAACATGTCCTAAGTTTAAAATGAAGTCACTGAAGCAGTAACATGATCCACTTTACATCTTAAAAAAGACCACTCTGGCAGCTGCTGCATGGAGAATGGAACAGAAAAGGGCAGGAAGGAGGGAAAAGTTGCATCACATTTCTGGAAGTTCTGCTGCCTGATTTCTTAGGCCTACAGGAAAGGGACTGTATCATTTGAGGGGATGCTGTAAAACCATAAAGTCTTTGAGGTCTAGATAAAAGGGAGCTTTCCAAATTCAGTGAAGATTGGTTGACTGTGGTTGCTGCCAGGCAGGCTAGATCTGGAGCAAGCCAGGCCCTGGGCTCTGGAGCCAGAAATGACTTGAATAGCTCAAGTAAGGCCTATTTACCCTGCAAAACTGGCTGCAAGGCTGTTGCTGACTTGGCCATCATGTGGTGAGCAGTCCGGAGCCCCATTTTACTTGTTACACCAATATTTGCCCAGGGCTCCTGCTATACACTTAGATCACCCAGGGACACCCTCCTTCCCAGCTTCGGAATCCTGCTGGAAACAGGGACCCACCCTCCAGGGAGGCAAGTCTCTAAGAGGGGAGGTCAGAGCCTGGACCCCGGTCTTGGCATTGCCATTGCATGTGCTGTAGGACTGACCATGTCACCATGTCCTTGAGCCAGTTCATCTATAAACCAGGGTGGTTACAGGAGGCGTCAGCACGCACAACCTCACACGATGGCTGGAAAAGGCTCCAAGAAGAGGCAGTGCTGCACAAATCTGAGGACCTCTCTTATTATTGACGCATTAGTTACTAAATAAGCCCTAGCTTTTGCTGAATGCCTATGAAGAGGTACCAGGTTCAGTGCCCGGGGCTTCATCTTTTAGCAAAGTCACACACTATGCTTCCAGGCATTGCTTATCCATTAGCCTCAATCATACAGAATATAATTAAGAACCTCCAAACAAGCTAAAAAGATCTTGGCGAAACCTGTGCCAGAGACTGTTGACCAGTGTGTCCTCGGAGAGAGACTTAGTTTACCTGGGACATGGCATAGTTCAGGGGTCAGCAAACTGCTTCTGGAATGGGCCAGAGAGTGAATACTTTTAGGCTTTGTGGGTAATTATGGTCTTTGTCACACATATTCAACTCTACAATTTTAGCGCAAAAGTAGCCATAGACAACAAAATGGCCATGGCTGTGTTCCAATAAAATTTTACAAAAACAGATGGTGGGCTAGATTTGGTGCACAGGCTGGAGTTCACTAAGCACTTACATAGTTCACAAATTGGAATGCATACCTGTGGGCAGGCTTGTCTTTCCAGTTCCTCAGAGGATCGACCCCCTTTGTCTCATACCCCCAACTAATTCCCACGGTGGTGTTTGCCATCTGGCTCCAATAATGACATTAATAAGAGCAGCAAACTTTTTTTTTTTTTAAGTGTTTCTTGATAGGCATTGAGAATGCAGGAAGACCTGTCTCTTTTATAATAGGAGGTATCCTGGGTGTGACTATAGGGAACAGAATGCACTCAGATACTGCAAGGGACCAGAGTGTCAGAAAAGGATATATGATCTGGACAAAGAAAGCTGCCAGGAACTCCAGCAGCTGCTCTCTCTCTCTCTCTCTAGGCTGCAGAGGTTGTGTCTGTCTGTCTGTCTTGCACTCTACCTGGCCCCTCCAAAGCACCCTTATTTCTCTCAAGGGGCATATCTCTCCTCATTAGGGGGCCTTCATCACCCTCTCAACAGCTCCCCTTCCCTTTCCACAGCAGATATCTTCAGAATTTGAACAAGTCCTAGAATCTGAGGGTGAAGGAAGATCTTCCAAAATCATCTGGTCCAAACCATTCCCTCCCACACACCCCAGCTACAATGCTAAACCTCCCAGGATGGACAGGTGTCACTGCCATCCCAGAAGACCTGAGGCAAAGGGGGACTGGGGCATGGGATGGGAAAAACCATCTTCAAAACCTCCTGCTAGTTAAAGCCTGTGTCGCATGCAGCTCTGGAAACGTGGCTAGAGCAACATCTCACTTAAAAGGCACATCTGTTTTCTGTGTGCATTCGCTAAATACTCTGGGATGGAGATGTTTTGGAAAAAGAAACTAAATCTCACACTCTGTGCTGTGTTCAAGAATTGGAGAAGATGTCCTGAATTCATGTGAAAATTTTACAGTATTTTTCATCTCCTTGGACTTCTCCCAGCACAGAATGCTGGAATGATGTAATAAAATTGAAATAACTTCCTAGATTTTTTGGTATTCAGGCAAAGATGAACGTGGACACACTTTGTAATCCTTAGGCAATGCATGGTGCAGGTACGAGGAAGGCTGAACACCTGCAGTACACCTCAAAGTACGGAAGGATTCCAAATCGCTTGAGCAGCATGGTTAATTAAGCTTTTGGGACAGGCACAAGAAAGTCATCCTTTTAGCGGTGGTATTAATTTATCTAAAACAGGTGACTGAAAAGCTTTCAGAACCAATTTATTGTTTTGTTTTTCTAGGGAACCAGAAAAAGTTCCCAAAGGCACTTTAGGAGGTGGCTGCACTTGGTTCCAAAATAGGTGATATAATTTCAGGGTCAAGCCCACATGAACGTGCAAGCTCTTTTTCTTTAAGCAGCAGCAGGGGCTTTTCTTTAAGAGCCCGAGTCTTCCTAAAACCCATGCCACGATCCATTCACTGCACAACCAAGCTGAGCATGAGAACACTCAATATTGCCCTTTTTAACCCAAGTTCAGTTAAAAGTCAGCTGAAAAATGTGCCGTCGATACGTTTTGACGCAAGGGAAGCAAATCCGTATAAATTCGTGGGGCCACCTTAAATCGCCATTACTAGCTTGATTTTATTTTGCTTGAGAGAAGAAAGTATGGAGTAACGTAAGTAGTGAATAATTCCTACCCACCGGGCCGGGGTTTCCCTACCTTGGCACTACTGCCACTCTGTGTGTGGGGCTGTCCCGTGCACTGCAGGATGTGTACGGCGGCCTCCCTGGCCTCTGTCCACCACATGCCAGCAGCACCACTGACCAGACATGACAGCCAAAGTCATCTCCAGATATTACCAAATGTCCCCCAGAGGTAGGGGGTAGGAGATAAAACTGTCCGCAGTTAAGAACTAGCTAATATGCTAAGTGAAGACAAAACTCTAGCTGTTTATAACAAAGGCAGTTGTGTGGAGTTAACTTGGTCTCCCTGGAAATAGGCTGACCTCATCGTCCCCTTGGCCCAGTCAGCTTCTCAGAGCTGAGAGGCGGGGCGCTGCCTTCCCTTTCTGAGCACGGGGTCAAAAGAGCAGCAACAGGGACTTCTCTAACAAGCACATCACTTACGCTCCCGCAGTTGTAGGATTTCTAACTTCCTTGATTGGGGAGACCCAGTAACATGAGACCAGAGTTTGTGACTATTCTGGAAAGCAATTCATTCTCACATTTAGGAAGAGGCATGTTTTGAGGTCCCAGAGACGTCTGTCCTATATAAAAACATTTCTTCAAAAAAAAGAAAAAAAAAAAAACAATTATGGTATTTGCCTACTGAGGCAGAATTCCATATAAAAATATTTGTATTGCCTGTCAACAGGTCACACCTAATCTGGTTCCTTCCCCAGGTATACTCTGGAGGGCAAAGGGGCCCAGCGCTTTCGGAAAACCTGGTTGAGTCCGTGGCCAAACACTCTCTTTCACCCAAGACCTCCCCGAGCAAACTGCCCACCGTCAGCTGCAGTTAGGTGAGTACTGACTACAGCCGAAAGGACGTGAAGGCCGCTGTCTTCCCCAGGAGAGGGAGCTGCTGACCTCCCCAGACTACTTCCCAGAAGGCAGAGGAAGAGGCTCACGTGGCCAAGTTTTTCCCAGTGCTGAGCTCCACAGAGATATCCGATCCCTGCGGGGCGCCCTGGCTCTCAGAAGCAAGTACAAGATGTGAAGGAAGCTGGAATGCGTCACTTCAGCCACGCAAAGAGCGAAGGAATTTGCTGTGCAGCCACTACCCGAATGAGCAGGCCCAGCCCTGGTGAGAAAACCAAACGCCGAGCCACCAAGCCCTTGCATGCTCCTGTTTACTTCCAAGCAGGGCCCATTAAGCCCTGGACACTTGGCTTGATTACTCCCTGGATCCAGGTTAAATTAAATTACCCAACAAGCTGCTTTTCAAGGAGAGAGACGCACAGGCTGACTCACCTTCCAGAAGCTATCCACCTTGCCGTACACCAGGGACTGGTTCTGCCTTTTGATTTCATTGATGTGGTGGACGTCGCTCGAGTTCAGGTGCTGCTCGACCACGAACCCCAGGAAGCTGTTGTCTGGGGTGTGCGCTGAAGTGGAGAGGAGAGGAGAGGATTAGCGTGAATCGGCAAGAAGAAACAACAATCATAAATGCGATCCAGGCCATCTCACCATCATTAAATGTTTTCACACCACCCTGCTCTCCCTTACCTGAGGGGGTGAGGCATCGCTCGCTCCCACATGGCCCCAGCAAAACCTTCACAGGGGAGTAATTCTCCCCAGGATGGATTAACCTGAACCAAATCCTGCTCTTTTTAGGGGAAAATCCATCTGTCTAAAAATCATTAAGCTGTGTGCCCTCCTCAGAGCAAGGTTGCCGTCTGTCTCCTGGCAGAAACATCCTGTCCAGGTTTGAAAGGCCAGATGTGTAGGGAGCTGAGCTGCATCAGACAGTCTGCACGGGGTGGGCCCCGCAGAGTCACACCTGACTCCAGCCACTTGAGGACAAAGCAAGCAGTGTCCCCCCCCCCCAACCCTTTCACCTCCTCTAAGAACTACTCACTAATAAAAGATGTAATTATGAGCTATATTGAGCAGGTGCTTGGAAAGAAGATAGAATAAAAGGCCAAGCTCCCTGGGGCACAAACTACTCCAAAAAACCAACCACTGCAAAGCAACAGCGTTCACGGGGTGGACTATTCTGGGTTTCTTTCATCATTTGAGTTTGACACCTTCTTTATTAAAAGAAGTGAAAACACTTGACTAAGGGGGAAGGCAATTTCACACCCTCCCCAAACATTTGTATCTTGTGCTGATAATTTTAAAGGAGTGTCACCAGGAGGCAAGAATCAGGCAACAATTCTGTCTGGATGAAGCAGAGGCTCCTTCCACCTTCATTCTGTCCAGAGAAACGCCAGCGTTTCAGGAGATGGCCCTGCAGAGGCCGCATACGGCCGACACTAAACGAATCAGGTGCACGGTTTGGCTCTGACCTGGATAGAACGGCTATAAATAACATGACGCGAACTCCTCCTGATAATTGAGATACACTCGAGATTCCGGCAAGACCACACACTGCAGCGTTAGCCACAGGCATTCCGAGTGGGTGGACGACAAACGGAAGATGTTGCTCCCCTTTAGCTTGTCCTGGTTCCCAGGGCTGAGGCGCCCTTTCCCGGGCAGGGTGGCAGCACAGAAGCCCCTCAAGACAGAGGGAAGGACAGAGGCGGGTGGGCCTGCAGCCCGGGGCTAGGAATCGGATGCCCCGGCTCCCCCGTCACCCGCCCTGCGTGCGGGGAACGAGAGGAAGAGGGAGGCTGGCAGGAAGCCCTGAGCCGCGCAGGTGCATAATCACTGTGTCGTCACCCCCGTCTCCCAGGCTTCTGCCCGATGGGGGTGACAGAACGAGGAGACAATGGGGTTGTGGCTGGGGACTTGTGTTCGGTCTGGTCAATATGTTATTTCATTTCTGCGGTTTTGAACAAGCGCCCAGAGGCAAAGGCAATGGCTGCAGTTGGCTGAAAAATAAATTACGGAATAAATCCTACCGCCAGCAAGAGGCGATGGTTGCTTTTTTCCCTTTTGGAGGAGCCGAGGGCGGGAGGGGAAGAGAGCCTGTGTGAGTTCCCGATGTCATTAGGCAGCTTAAAATATCCCTTGGTAAAAATTTCTGTTGATTCCACAAGTTCTGAACTAGAATCTGACACTCTGTACTCTCCAGGATCATGTTTTCTATTCTCAGGAAATGTATGAGGTGATTAAAGCTCCGTGCTTTAGGTATCTGTTTCCACAGTTCAGATATTTGGTCCCTATGGGGGCACTTAAAAAAATACTCTGGCATATGAAATACTCAACAGGTCTCATTTCACGTTATAATGTACTAAGGTATAGTCGACAATAAAATGACTGTTAAACCCAAAAAGGAAAAAAGCACATATATTTACATATTTTTGTGTTAAAGATTCCCCTAAGCTTCTAGCTTCAATGGTGAGAGGGAGGGGAAGAAATAATCCAGTCAAAAAACTTGAACAGTGGGCTTTGCGGCATTACGGCTGCAATTTGATACTAAATCAGTGTTGATGCTGTACGAAAGAATGGATCACACACCCAAGCTCTCCCTAAGTTTTCATCCACACACTTTAACTCGCCGCCTGTCTCTCCTTGTGAGATGTTCACTCGGGGATCAATAGCCCACAAGTGCAGTTGAAGGACCTCAGGTGAGGCTTCAGGAGGCATACAGGCAGGGCTTAAACAGCATCACCGCGTCTGACGGGCCGAGGCCTGGGCACTGGGCACACCTCTGCACGTCTCTCCCCCCACAGGTAGCTCTCAATTTGTCATGGGACATGGAGCCTTGGCAGCATGAGGGTTTGCTCAGCTGTGACTTGTCCCAGCAGGTGATTCAGAAGTAATCATAAGCCTGAGTGGCTTGCTCCCAAGGAGCTGGCCACCAGCTGGTGCCTGCTTGGTAGTATCTGCAGAGAGTGCCCTGGTCCTAAAACAAGTGTTCCTAAGCCTTGCTTATGATAGATCAAAAGCCGCAAGTCCAGGCTGCTGCTATCCGAAATGACCCTTTCATTGAGATCAAACCGCAAACTAAGCTTTCTCTTTTGCTCTGACTTACGATGCGGACACAGACTTGAGTGGTGTTGGGAGGGTTTCAAAGAAAAGATATTTACATTTCAAGGTAAATCAAAGCAATCCCATCATAAATGGGATGCAGGAAATCACTCCATCCCAGAAGATAAACAAATGTGATTTTTTTAAAAAAAAAGTCAATATTTGAGTTCTGACCACGTTCCAAGTTCTGTGCTAAGTGTGTTATACTGACTCTTTGATTTCATCCTCATGACCACCTTATAAAATGTTTGTACAAAAGAGAATGAGTTAAACCACCCCAATCTATGTGCTAGGCAATGGCACCACTGGGATTCAGAGCCAGCTTGGCTGGTGCCAGGGACCAAGCTCCTGAAGCCACTCTCATATACAGCACAAATATTGTAGTTTCTGGACCCTGTGAACTATAATAATAAACCACGCTTCTGAGGAAAATAATCTTATAAGGTAGGACCAAAATACATATGAGAGACCCAGAATATCTACAAAGCGTGACCTCAGTTTCTCGAGCAACTTGTGCCATGTGTGTACGGGACCACACTGACCTTTTCACATGCTACAAACTGCAGGGGATTCGCTAAACATTAACGATAATTTTAAAATAGCTTAGGACAAACATCGTTTCTTATTCAGAAAGGCACTATTTTAAGCACTTTGGAAGCACCTATTTAGAAATGATTACGAATCAGCTTGATGTGTTCCCTGAGCAGATTACAGTGATGATTACTTTTAAGAAATACTATTAGCTTGGCTTGAATAATTCAACGACGTTTTGGAGCACTCTTTCTATAAACCAGGTTAGATGCTAAGTATTCATGGATCACAACCTAAAGATGAGTTTCTTCTTTCAAGGAGCTTACCAACTACTTAATAAATGAAGTATGTACTATATCAAGCAGTAATGTCTTCTTTTAAAACACAGTTCAAAATGTTTAAGTCAAATTGACCTTTCCTTCAATTGCATAAGTCTACAAGGTCTGTTTTTTCTAGAAGTTTCAAACATCTCTGAGAATGTTGTGTATCCCCCACACCACCTGGTCACCAGGGGCAGAAACCCCCAGCACCAGCCTGGCTCACTCCTCAGCTCTCAGGCAGCCAGCAGGTCCCAGGGACTTAGCTTCTCAAAACCCACAAATTCATTTCCTCTTCTCCACCCTTCTTAGCTCAGGGCTCATCCGCTCTTGCCGAGGGTTCTGCAATAAACAAGCTTTTCTTTTTCCTAAATATAAACGGTTTTATTGCATTTCCTGATTATAACAGAAATATATCCTCAGTGTAAAATTTTTCAGATTATATAGAAAGATACAAGGGAAGAAAGAAGTTACCCATTATTTTACCACCTAGAAATAACCACTATCGGTGGATTTTTTTTCCTAGGCTTATGGATTTTTTTTTTTTTTTAATCTTCAAGCTAAAGTTGGATCCTACTTCACTACTCTTTTGTAAACTTTTTTTCACTTACTCAATACGCCACAGGTATCTTTCCACATAATAACCACAGCTCATCACACTTGCTAGAAGAGTACAGTACTTCACAGCCTGATGTGCCTGGACTCACTCCATCAGATGAGGACACACTATGGCTCTGGTCGCCACCATCTCCATGTGGGACTAACCACCCCTCCCCCAAGCCATGCAATTCTGTTCCCAATAGGTGGTTGGGGTGGTGCCAATCCCAACCCTGACCACCCTGCCCCCACCTCTCCACGCCTCCACAGATGGGCACATAACCCAGAGGACTCCACCCAGCCACAGCTCAGTTGAAAGATGGGTTTACAATTCAAGTCCCACCACTCACAGTTTTCTCCTTGACTAGTCTGAGCTACTACTGAAGTCTAGTCTTTCTGCTAGAGTCACTAAGCTGGGAGGGTGGAAGTCTAGGGCTACAGGTGGTTCCCTGTGCCCCTCTGATGACAGCCTGACTCAGAATGACACCAGCCCAGAGAAGTGCAACGCTGAGACTGGGGGAGAGGGGAAGAAAAGGGGAGAAAGTAAGAGGGGGGTGAGGGGGTAGAGTGTGTCGATGTGTAGGGGGCAGAGAGGGAGAGAGAGCTGGGGAGAGGGATGGGAGGGAAGAGGGATGATGGGGGACGGAGAGGGAAGGAGAGAGTGGGGGAACAGAGAGAGAGAAAGAGAGAGGTCTTCTGAGGCCTGAATCCAACAACTAAAGCCAGCTTCAACAATTCCCAGTGACAAGAGCCAACAAATCCTGCGGCCAAGCCAATTTGACAGAGATCCCAACTAATACGCCCTCCCACAAGACATTTTGGACATTTCTAATTTTTTTTTTTTTTTTTTTGAGACAGAGTCTCACTCTGTTGCCCAGGCTGTAGAGTGCCGTGGCATCAGCCTAGCTCACAGCAACCTCAAACTCCTGGGCTCAAGCGATCCTTCTGCCTCAGCCTCCCGAGTAGCTGGGAC
>CAUYRT010056798.1:0-11248 GCA_963574885.1 Lepilemur ruficaudatus | reverse complement strand
CATGCTGGAGAGGTAGGGAGTTATACTCCTCCTACTTGGGGACAAAGTACTACATATATTATTTGGAATTTTTCTGTATGAGAGATTTCAATATTATTTTCCATTTATTTGGTTATTTAATCATTTATTTATTTCAGTATGGACTGATCCTAGGGAAAGCTTGAGGAATTCTCAGAGCCAAGTAAAACCTAAGAAAATATGATGACTTAAATGCAATGAGTTGTCCTGGATAAGAAAAAAGAATATTACAGAAAAAACTGAGAAAATTAGAAAACTGAGGACTTGAGCTAATAAGGATGTATTGATATTGACTCATTGACTGTAGCAAATGTACAATACTCATGCCAGAACTTAACATTAGGAATAGCTAGATGTGGGGTATATGGTAAATCTCAGTACTATCTTTGCAATAATTGCAT
Organism: Lepilemur ruficaudatus; assembly: GCA_963574885.1. Taxonomy (NCBI): domain Eukaryota; kingdom Metazoa; phylum Chordata; class Mammalia; order Primates; family Lepilemuridae; genus Lepilemur; species Lepilemur ruficaudatus. The sequence continues at coordinate 10,829 of CAUYRT010056798.1, read as the reverse complement.
AAGCCCAAAACTATTATAAATTGAAAAATTATTAACTTAACAAAAAATATTGATGTATTCAGGAAATGTCAGGGTCTGGGAACCAAAGCCATACAGTCTTAGCGGGAATGTAAATTGCCATCATCTGTCAATAACTATTAAAGTATTAGTATGTATGTATTCTTGGGTATCAAACTTACTTCTAGGAATCTATTCAGTAGAAATAAAAGCAAAATGCAATTGTGTCATTGCAGTATTATCTGTAATAAGAGAAAAACAAAAATAAAATAACTTAAAACAACCTGCTAAATATTTGATGAGTATTGGTTGAGGTAATTGTTATACTTCTTCATAGAATAGGCATTAAGAAAAGGAGATTTCTCTCTATATATTCATTCTCTGGAAATAGAATTACAATATGATAGAATTACAATACAATAAAATATACTCTATTTTAAAACAATCAGATAAATAAGAATATATTATACATGCATGGAATTATATATATTGAATTGTTAATAGTAGTTACCTTAGAAAAAATATGACAGCAATGGGGAATATTAACTTTTATATTACATCTCTTTCTTATTTGAACTGGTACAACCTCCATTTAATACTTTTGTAATAAAAATACAACTTTTCTTTTTAGAAGCAAAGAATAAATTGTTTCATGTATACATTATCATTTTACAGTAGTTATTCTATAATTTATTAATATACTATTAAGTAATCAAATATAGTTCAAGTTATTATAATTTAATTAATTAGAAATTATAAAGCTGGGGCCCCTATATGAATTTAAGAGATTAGACATCACTGAGTCATTAACTTTTTCATTAATTTAATAGTTCTCTAATAAGTGTCTCCTCTGCTCCTGTTATTAATTTGTTTGCCTATGATCGAAAGGTGAATAGAATATTATCTGTATTTTCAAGGCCCATTGTGTAGTTGGTGAGGTAGATGACTGACTAATTAATTAAGCAATGTAGGAAATGCCCACCTTTATCTTTAAAGGTTTTGTAACTATTAATAATATGGCATTTTTACATTGAAAATGAGATGTGCTGATAGGAAATTGTAAGACATCTGGTATAGTGAAAACAAGCATAGATATATGTTAAAAGAGATAAATCTGTAAAATTAGGAGGGGGTCACATCACAGATATTGCGATATAGTGTCTTGGATGGCCATCTAGTTTTATCTTATATGCCAGCTGCTCTCACTTGATAGTGGCTTTCTGCAGCAAAGTGTAGAGACAGGTTCTTAAGCAGAGTATGTGCTCAATAGGAGTCTGCGGCAACTGCTTGTATTGTCACCTATCAACAGTGCCCACTGGGTAGACACAACAGGCCTTCCAGGTGTTTGCTTAGGATTCAGAGATTTTTCAGTGTAGTTCTGATTTTTCAGCCAGTGCTGTTTAGCAAAACGGTAAGGATTTTAATCATCACTTGGATAGCCAGTACAATAGGATTGTTTTCCTTATTAAAAAGGTACAAAATAAGTAATTAAAAATAGCTATTATAAATAAGATTATGAACCTAAAAGGATTGTATGTATATGTGTTCACAGTCTTTTTACTATTTTGATTGAAAGTAAATCAGATCACTAAATAAATTTATATAACCAAGCTCAACAGTTCAAACCACAAATAATTCAAAATATGCATTACAAAAGAACACAAAAATTTTCAAATACAGTGATCAATTAACCAGGCCTGTGTTCATTAGAGATATGACCATCAAAGACTGGTCAGAAATGTTTGAGCATATAGTATTTAGAATATACAGTGAAAGATAATTATGATTTATTATGTTAATTTGACCAATATTAATTCACTGTAAACATATGGTTCTAAAATGAAAATAACTAGTGCCTGGAAAGTCTATTATAGTGATTGCTTAGAATTAGACCATGAGTACAAAATTAGGGAAAATCTGATAAGAGTTTTAGGTGGTATAGAAGAGATTATGAGACATAACATGCAGTTAAAATACGTGTAGGTGTAAATCCTTTGTTTTCTAGGAACGAACTAACCAGGATAGATATTATCCCTCTCTATAAATATGGATTAGGACAGTTATGCATACGTTAATGTGTATAAGTACATACACAGACACTTTCCTGTTTATGAAAGAGAAACATTTTGGGAAAAATAAAGGAATATAGCAGAGATTTATTTGGTATGTTGTACAGGGGTCAATATGCACACAGCCTCATACTCTTAAGCAACATTGTAAAATGTGACAAATGATAATCCTGAGTCATCTTAAGATCACGTGATTCCAAAAGGGGAAAACCAGCTATAATTAGGGAAACCAGCTACAATTACTGGACTATGCTTACTCAAATGAGAGAAAAGACAATTGAAATTTTAAATATTTTAGTAAAGATTATTTTATGTTAAAAGCGATTACTCCGAATGTCTAATTCCTTTAACTATCTACATAATCTGTCCTTTTGAATTTTTAATTGTAGACTCTACTAAACATTACTAAAATATTGACACTATTATACCTCAATTACAGAAAAATAAAAAGATTAACATTCTAATATAATATTTTAGAAACATGTTTTTTTACATTCATGACAATTATCTAACCAATTTTCTAGCTATATTAATAATTAATAATGAAATAAAAGTAGAGGAGCCAATTTATATTATGTATACCCTGAAAGGAAACCGAAAGTACCTATAAAAAAATTGAATAAAGAAGGAAATTAATCCTAACCAAGTATCAAAAAAGTATTAACATTTGTTATCACAAAATAACTATGTAAACATTTATGTCACTATATTTTCATAAGATACTTGGTTAGAATGTTTATTGACATATATTTAAAAACAATGAAAACTACAGAAAAAAAATTACACATGTAATGCCACATGCTGATTTACTGAAAACATCATTCAATCTTCATGATGGTAGAAGAATAGAAACTCTTTTCCAGTCCTATCAATGTGTTTCTTTCAACTGTTAAATAACATGAGCTAATAAGAATAACATCACAAAATAAAATAAAATAATCATGTAATTTTATGTTTTGAGATTTTTTCTGATTAACTTGATGTTTCCTAATAAAACTGTCTCAATTAGCAGCATTGTGATAGCTGATAGATTGACAGATATCTTGGATCTATAATTATTTTATTTCCCATATTTTGTACAGTGTTACCCTTTATCTCCAAATGTCATAGAATCCCTGTACATTCAGGTTTGTACAATTTCAATATTGGAGATCACGTGAGTATCTTAATTTCCCTTTCAGAGGAATCCCTCTACAGGCTTTTCCAAACCCACCAGTTATCTCCTTATTCTCATGAAGGCTGAAGGCCACAGTCATTAAGAATAGGTTTTCACCTAGTGGGTAAAGAGTCCAACAACATCTTGGATTTAGAGAACAAACTGACTGGATCTCGACTGTTTGTGTGTAGCTGCCGTGATGCTTTGGTTTCCTATCATAGAAGGGCATGGATTTTCCTTATTGATGATTGTTTGCTTCACCTTATTATATCGCATCTTGTCTTATACACTGGTATTTGTCTGGTTAGATTTTTAGCTTACTTGGTCACTGATATTCTACCTAAGCTTTTGTTTTCCCTGGTTGTCTTGGCACCAGTAATGCCACTCTCTCCTGGGTGTATCAGTGATAAGAATGTATGGTTAGGAAACCTAACATAACCTTAGGGTATTTAGCCACAATTTGGCTAAACTCTTACTATTTTGTTTTATTTGCTTGTTTTAATCCTGGAAAATGTTGAACAATGCTACCTGAGGGTCGTAGGCTTACATTTAAATTCCAATTTATGACCAAGTCTGCCATTAAGACATTCAAAATAATCCCTGAATATCTTTGGATATTTTCCATTTTAAAACAAATCCTATATAATCAATGAATTCTTTGAGAAAGAAAAGTGTGTTATGGTACATAATGTGTATGTTCCTATATTTATTCTAGTAAAAATGCACACCTTTAGAAGAAAAGTAGGTAAAATATTTTGGAAAGTAGAATAAATATAAAATAATTTTTTTCTATGTTGACAAACATGAAAGCAGTATTATGAGGAAAATGAAGTTAAAATTAGAATTTAGAAAACAATGCAACACTAATTAGTGAGTTTAATATGCATAGATAGAGAGAAAGGAATGTGGAAAAGGAAAGGATAGTCTTAATTGTGCTTTGTTTAACTTAGCCTTTGAGTTAGCCAGAGCTTTTACAACCAGCTCTTTTATAGCTATGACATCTTTATGCAGCTGTCCTTTTCTCTTTCTGTCTTGGCTGCTTTTGTGCACATTTCAAATGTTTTTGATCAAATGCATATACAGCCCAATGTGTTTTCCCTGAAAGCACTGTCCCTTGACTAGAGACAGCCTTAAAGTAGCTTTCATCAAGAATAAAGGTATGGGAAGGGGGGTTGGAGGATGATAGGAGGCAGGGTGCTGGCTGTGTCTTTAACAGTCTGAAAGAGATTAGAAGGGGGTGACGTGGCTATTGAAAGCCCGTCAGCTGGTCCAGGAAAGTGCCTCTATGCAGTGGAAAGACCCATAAAATACCAAAGATTTCATGTGTAGCATTGGTCATAATGGCTACTCCTTTTTTCCGCACTTGGATGAAGTAAAAAGTTCTTGCATGAGCTCTGTGCCCCATCTCCTTCAATGCTGGCAGTGACCTGCACAGATAGGATTTCACATTCACACATATAGACAGGCTGGTCTCCCCTGTGATCCTAGTGTTTCATGGTTATGATCTAAGACCTTGTCTTTCTCCCACAACATAAACCTTTTTTCTTTGGGGAAAAAAAACAGAGGCTGAGCTAGTGAGGGTAGAATATATTACCTCATTCTATTTGAGGCCTAGTGATGACTCAAGATTAACTAGACCACTGAATAATTTCATTTAACAAAACAGACATGCAGCTCAAATTGGATCATTCTGTTTGTTTTTTTTTTTTTTTTTTCCCAGAGCAGAGGAGATAGGAACAAAATACACTGAGACAAAATGCAAGTAGCATTAATTGGAAGAGTCATTGTTAAAGCAATCTCACTAGAATAATTGGAGAATACTTTTGGTAAAACTTGGAGCTTTGGTATTAGGAAAAAAAGGAATTTATTGGTGAATTTGAATTTTTCACATCATTCCTATGAGTGAAATTATATGTGCACATGATGAAATTTTATAAGGCACTTATAGTGTTTATATTTGATAAAAAAAACATTTGTGCAACATGACATATGTAACAAATAATAAAGAATAAGGAAAAATTCATTTCTTATAAATATCCAATAGATTGACTATAAACACTGCAATCCTAATGAAAAAATACAGCCTTTCTATAGTATTTCAGTGGGATATTTAAAGTATCCTATGAGGTAACATATATAGATTCAAGTTAGTGGATGATTTATTGTTTTCCTCATGTTTAAAAAATGTACATTGCCAAGCTATTCTTAGAAAAGACTGCTATTTGTCTCAGGAAGAGTTTATGCTAGCAATTGATAGATTAAAAACCATAGCCAGTTAGTTTGTTGAATATAGGGAAGAGTACAGAAAATTTATAACAGAGAAAATTTATCTTCTTATTGGACATACATGTTCTTGGGTCTTTGGAGAAGAAATTAGCCAATAGTGCTGTAAATAAACATGTTTAAAATAAATTTTATATTACATTGTAAGAAATGTCCTTAAGAAATGCCATAATCCATCAAGCTTTTCTATTCAGACTCTCATGTAGGCATTTGATTTCAAAGAAAATTATGTGTCCCTTTATCTACCTGTCTTTATGTCTGTTTACCTATTATATATCTATCCACCATCTTTCTATGCTTCTCTCTACCTCTCTCTTTCATCTATTTATCTACCTACCTAACAATAGATTAATTTATCTCTCATTAATCTGAATACCTACTTAAATGTTTATCAATCAATCAATTTTTTTTACTTGAGATGAAATGTTGGATTAAACATAATCCCAAATTCTTGGCACATTGCTATTAAGGGTTTATTCAAGGATCCTCTCTTGTTTCCTTCTTTCTTTCAATCCATCTTTTCTTGTTCTTTACTTCATTTCTTCTCTTTAATCCCTCTCCACTTAACATTCCTCTCCCACCAGAAATAATCATTCTGATACGTTGGATATGCATAATTGATTTTCATGTGCTTTTGTTTTATGTGTATATAAATTTAATTTACATAAACACTGTTATGTTACAAACTAATTCTTCTTCTTTTCCATTCAGCACCATGTTTTAAAAATCTATTCATGTCTCTGTGTTTAAATCTAGTCTGTTTTTTTTCACTAACTGCTGTACAGTATTACATAGTGTTCATGCAGTGCACTTTATTGTCCGTTCCTCCCCGTGATAAATACCTGGGTTGCATCCAAGTCACTGCTAGTAAAAACCGTATTGTAGTGAACTTTGCTACATATTTTCTCAAACTTGTGCAAGAATTTCTCTGGGATATACATCCAGGATATGACTTTATCTAGATCATAGAATGTCTACGTTGAATTTAATTTAATAATTTTATATTACTCCAGAATAGCTGGGCCAATTTAAACACCTACAAGCAATGCATAAGATTTTTCAGATCTCCACTTCCCAGGCAACACTTGCGTTATCTCATTTTCTAATATTTGCCACTATAGTGATCGCAAATTAATATGTCTTGGTCACCGTGAACTTCTTTTGAGTCTTCACTTCTGTGCAATGATAGTTCACATTCTTTGCCCATTTTTTTCTTATTTTGGTTTGCTACATTTTTATTGTGGGTTAGCAAGGGTTCTTTGCATATTCTGATATTAGACCTTTGTGGTTTTAGATATTGCAAATGATTTCTGCAAATAATAAACTGGCTTATTAACTTTGTCCATCGTGTCCTTTTGTTGACACAAAGCCTCCATGAGATGCTATAGAATCCATGAGCAATTCATCTCTGTTAACTTTTATTAAACTCTTGTTAACTTTGCAGATTTATCTCTCACAATTAGATCTTTGATTCTCTTGGAGTGTACCATTTTATATGGTATGGGTAGAAATCCAGTTTCATTTTCTCCATGTAGTGAGCCAGTATTCATACATCATCAACTAAATATTCAATTGTTGGCAAATTGAACTGTGTCTTATTTAAAATACACGATTTTCTCTTTTAAACACATGCAATGAAGTGACATTTATAAAGTGCTAGAAAGAAAAAAATATATGTACATATATAGATATAGATATAGATACCATCAACCCATGATTGTGCCCAGGGAAATATCTTTCAGAAATGGAAAAAATAAACACATTTTTAGACAGATATTGAGGAAGTTTATTACTTGAGGCATACTCTATAAGAAAGATTTAACATTTCTTTAGGTCCTAACACTACATGTGAAGCAGTGTAAATAATATCAGATATACTCTAATTAATTAAGTATGTATATTGTAAGCCCTAAGTCAACCACTAATTTCCTTAAAGAGAATGAAAAATAAAATGGATTCATAAATATTGCCCAGTTAATCTAAAAAACAGAAAAAAGGGGAATATTTTTTTTAAAAAGACCACATGTAATAAATAGAAAACAGCTATCAAGATGGTAGATTTTAACCAACAGTATCAATAATGATATTAAATGTGAATGGCCTACATACACTAATTAAGAGATGAAGATTGTTAGATTGAATTAAAATAAAAACAAATCAAACTATATGCTGTATGTAAGAAACCCTCTTCAAATATAAAGATAAGAAAGGGATACAAGTAAAAAGAAAGGCAAAAGATATACTATGTGTTATAACTGAATTGTGTCCCCCTACATTACATATGTGGAGGCCCTAATTTCCAATATGACTGTATTTAGAGAGAGGACTTTTAAGAGGTAAATAAAGCTAAAAGATGTCATAAGGGTAGGGTTCTAATTTTGTAGGATTATAAGAGGAAGCAGAGAGACATATCTCTTTCTCTTTTTTCATACACATACACAAGGAAAGGCCGTGTGAGCATAAGCAAGGAAGTGGTCATCTGCAAGTCAAGAAGAGAGCCCTCATCAAACTCAGCCATACTGACATGTTTATATCAGACTTCCAACTTCCAGAACTGTGAGAAACTAAGTTTCTGTGCTTAAGACATCCATTCTATGGTATTTTGTTATGGATGCCTGGGCAGACACCATGCAAATTTTAACAAAAAGAAAACTGGAGTGCCTCTTTTAATATCAGATAAAATAAACTTCAGAACAAGGAATATTATTGGAGACAAATAGGGCCATTATATAATGATAAAGGGATCAATTTTTTTTAAGGCACATGCAATTCTTAAGTGTTTTGTACCTAAAAACAGAGCTTCAAAATACATTAAAAGGAAAAGATAGAAACGAGAAAAAATGAAAAAAATGCATAATTATAGTTGAATACTTTAACCTTGCTCTTGCTCATTGGTAGAACAAATATACAAAAAGTTAGTGAGCATATTGAACAATACTATCAACAAAGTGACCTAATTACCAGTTAAAATACTACACCTAAGAACAACAGAATACACATTATTCTTAAAGGCATATAGAACTTTCATCAAGATAGAGCATATCTTGAGTCATAAAACAAATCTAAAATTTAAAATAAGGGAAAGTATACTAAGTGTATTCACAGATAATAACCGAATTAGAGATAAAAAACCAAATATCTGAACAATCTTCAATGTTTAGAGATTAAATAACATACTTATAACTAATACATGAGTCAAAGAGGAAACCTCAGAGAAATTCAAAAAATATGTCTGTATGACTGAACTGTATGCAATAAAAATATAGTATATCTAAATTTGTGATATGCAGTTAAACCTAGAGCAAGATCTGAGATCAGTGAACTTCCACCATAAGAATTCTACCTTAAGAACACTTTCCAAATGTGTGGGGATTTTATGATTATTTTTTTATTTCCTAGTAGGATTCCTTGGTGATTAGAAAACATTTTCTGTGTGATTTAAGTGTAATAATTTGTTTTGAGATTTTCATTATGACTCAGAATATATTCAATTATGTTGTATATCCCATGTGCATTCGAAATGAACACATACTTTTCAATATTGGGTTGTCTGTCAACTAGGTCATGTATGTGAATCATGTTATTTAACTATTCTATATATCTAACGATTTGTTTGTGCCTGTTATTTAACTATTCTATGTATCTAATGGCAATTAATGAGAGTGATTTATTAAATGTCTATGATTGTATGTTTGTTTATGATTATACATTTATTTTTTTACACTATTTTTGGACAATGTTATTAAACGCATGCAGTTAGCCTCCCATGTTCAAAATCATGCTTTTGTTTTCAAGTGGTTGTTCATAGTTTTTCTTAGTAGTTCTTCACATCTGTGTTGCCTTCATGGTTTTGCATTATTGACATTTCTCTGTGGTTGATTTTCAAGGAGAGAGGCAATAACTCAAGCTAGTTATTCATTTGTCAGGGACAAGAAACCAGATCCATAGGTTTACTTTTTATGTACGTCCCCCAAACTCCTTATCAATTAGTTATATTTGTGTACATATACATAAGCACATCCATATATGTATATGTGTATACATGTACATATGTATGTGTATATATAGAAGTATTGACATGATTTGTGTATTTATAATATACTATGTTGGCTTACTTTTTTGTATGCAATGATGTGACTTTTTAACCCATGTATAGTGTTCTGCTGAATGTTTTTGTAGGAAAACTATCCAAATGTAGGACTGAGTTTTCAAAGGCTATTACTTGAACTTGTGATTGGCCCGATGCCTTTCCATAAGTAGACATTTCCTTGAATTGTGAGCAATAATTGGACACTGGGGAGCTATTATTTGTGGAGCCTCTAAGTAAATTTTGTTTTAATGCAAAGCCAAAGTGGTAAAGGGTATCTGGAAATATGGCTCAGTGTATCTGAATGTAGTGGTTTTGTATGGAAAACACATTTCCTTTACACTAGGGCAAAGCATCTAAAAAGTTGGCTATATGTATAATCCTTGATACTTCTGGATAATATCATAATCAGAGATACAAAAAAAAAAAAAAATAAGTGCATTAACATCTCCAAAGCAGTGCACTGTGTTTCTTGCCTTTTTATAGTTTATTTTTCTGACATTTTATTGTATAAGAGTCTATGGCAATTTGAAATCCATAGTTAATAAGCATCATCTATGGAATATATTACCATGAAGTCTTTTGAAAAGCCTTTTTGAAACAAACAAAGTTACTAACTAACTGGCTCTGTATTAAGAATTTTATGTGTTTTTCCTGCTTCTCTTCTACTAGCACAAAAGAGTCTATCAGGATAGTATCTAAACAATGAATCTTAGGCCAATTAGCTGGACTGTATATATGTCTGGATGCCTCATGGCAAATTAAGGAATCTGAGAGAAAAAGTCAGATAAGAGTTGGGAAATTAAAGGTGATAAAAGAGAAGGTTAGTGTGTTGGAAATGTCTCAACAGAAACTCATCTAGATGAAGTCTGAGGATGGAATACATAAAAGAAAAATACACAAAGTGTATTTTTTATGTAAATACTACCTGTACCCACATATATAAAAATATATGACCCAATGGTTTTTTTACTGTGAATTCATGGTTTATTTTGATTTTCAGAAGCATTATTTTAAACAAAGTTATTAGGTCATCTGACCATTAATCAAACATAGTTTAGGCTTGTGTTATTAACAATATCAACCTACTGTTAAATTCAAACTTGTTGAAAAACATAAGTATATAACTAAAATGACACTGTGTGTGTGTGTGTGTGTGTGTGTGTGTTTTAATAATCTTTTGTTCTTGCCAACTCAGAAATTCATTTATGTAAATACACATGTGGGTGTGTTTGTT
>CAUYRT010056797.1:0-62515 GCA_963574885.1 Lepilemur ruficaudatus | reverse complement strand
GAAGGACACTTTGCAGAGCTGAAAAGTCAGGAGTTTTAGAATGTAACAGTCTGGTTTTTAGGCTGGGCGCGGTGGCTCATGGCTGTAATCCTAGCACTCTGGGAGGCTGAGGCAGGAGGATTGCTTGAGCTCAGGAGTTCAAGACCAGCCTGAGAAAGAGCGAGATCTCTCTCTACTAAAAATAGAAAGAACTTAGCCAAACAAAGAAAAATAGAAAAAATTAGCCGGGCATGGTGGTGCATGCTTGTAGTCCCAGCTACGTGGGAGGCTGAGGCAGGAGGATCCCTTGAGCCCAGGAGTGTGAGGTTGCTGTAAGCTAGGCTGATGCCACGGCACTCTGGCCTGGGCAACAGAGTGAGACTCTGTCTCAAAATAAATAAATAAATAAATAAATAAGTCTAGCTTTTAAAAACAGCCTTTATTTTTTACTAACAATGGAATCCGGTGTGAATCCCTGATCAGATCCTTCACTCATAATGTAGCAATTGTAATGTTTTTGTTTAGTTGATTTTCCTAGGTAAAAAATCCTGTCCATCACAAATGATAATTTTGTCTTACTTAAAATAGGAATAATTTTATTGTTTTATGGTTTATTCCATTAGCCAGAAGTTACAGAATGTGCTTAGTGTCATGTCATGTCAATGTTAGATACTATAGACCAGGGACCAGTTTCATGGAATAGAATTTTTCCATGGACTCAGGCATGGGGCATGGGGAGTAATGGGGAGCAGCTGTAAATACAGATGAAGCTTCGCTGGCTCACCTGCCACCCACCTCCTGCTGTACAGCCAGGTTCCTAACAGGCCATGGACTGGTACCAGTCCACACCCCAGGGGTTGGGGACTGCATCTGTAGACCATAAACTCTCACTCTTTGCTGTTAAGTAGCTCACAGTCTGGCAGGGTGGACAGTTACCTGTGGCGAGTTACTTCATTAGCTAGCTATGAGACTTCCAATTTCTTCATCTATAAAGCAAAAAGGAAGAACTAACTTAATTTTTTTATGCCATTCAATGTCAAAATGACATGGAAAATATCAATAGAATTTGGACTTTCAAAGTGATACTGTTCCCATCTCTCAGAGTAATTCATCTTTTTATATTAAAAATTACAGATATATTCAGTGAGAGAAATTGGCCTAGAATGTACATCTCATGAATTCAATGTTTTGTACCTTCCATGAGAACAGTAGTTCTTCCTAAATATTTTGAATGCCTTAGGTCCCTCTAAAAATGGAATGAAAACTATGGACCTTTTTCCCGTGAGTGGGGAAGAATATATATAATTTCACATATATCTACATATAGACATACAGGTGTGTATGGAATCTGCATATGATTCCAGAGAATCTCTGCATGTCTCAAACTTGTCCTTGGGGTCCTTGGAAGTATAAGACCCCTAGGTTAGGAACCTTTGCCTGAGGCCACTGTGGATCTAATCAAATATAAAAGCAGTTCTGAAATTTTAAGAGTAATTTTTCAGTGTCAGAGAATTTAGAAAGGATGGTTAACAGATTTTTCTCTCATGAAAACCTTATGACATCTTCTGAGTAGGTCTTGCTCTTCTTCCCAGTTTGAATGAGGTGAGATGGTTTGTTGAAGACCACATGCTTCATTTCCCATTCTTCAAAGGAAAATTATTAATATTTCCTCCGTTCTCTGAATGTTGCACCTGGAAGAAACCTCAAGTCTTCTCAACTTCAGATCCTGTGGCTAATAAGGAAAATGAGACCAAAGGCAAGGAAGGAATGTGATCAAGGTCACATAATTCAACTTAGCCTTTCCCAGTTAACTCCCAATTAACTACCTTCAGACTCTTTCTTAAAACTGTTAAACTTCAGAATTGTCTCCCATAACCTCTCATTTTGGGGTCTTCATAAGCAATTTAATAATTTAAATACTTCTAGAATAACAATATTCTATCTACTGGTTAACACAGAAAGTGGTTAACACTTTCAGAACATAGTAAAATATGTTTATATTTTATTTTACAATATGTCCAGAGTGCTTTGGATTGCCTTTTCCTTTTGATGGGCTCAACTGAATTCTCAAAGATAGCTGAACAATTTTTCGTTCCCATATAGTTTCATATTCCTCTGCAGAGATAATGCACTAATTATGCAGATTGGAGTTGTGCCAGGAGTGTACTTGCGTTGTACTTTTTGGTTCTTAGCAAAGAGCATTTTATGTGGTAGAATACATAACAGAATCACAAAATTATTTACTCTTCCCAAACGTTTCCTGGTGTTCAACTACTACAATTAATCTCCAAGGTTGAGATATTCTCAGATCATAGGAGGCCATGCAATATGTAACAAGTTCGAGTCCAGTATTTGGAGATAAAGACCCCAAGTTTGAATCTTTATTCTAAAACTGTTCCCCAGTGCCAGGAAAGTCACATTATCTCTATATACCTTAATTTTCTCTTTTATGAAATAGGCTAATTGTCCTTACCTACAGGATTTTATAATAGATGGCAATTATTTAAGATATGTTGCTATGGTTTAAATGTTTTTGCCCACTCCAAATCCAAATGTTGGAATCTCCATCTCCAAGTGCAACAGTGTTGGGAGGTAGGGCCTAACGGGCCATGTTTAGGTCATGAGGGCTGCCGTTCTGAATGGATGAATGCCATCATAACCCACTGTCAGAGTGGGTGCACTCTCTGCTTCTCTGCCACATGAGGAAAAGTATTTCTCTCTCTAGAGCAGCCGTCCCTAACCTATGGTATAATTATTTCATTATATATTATTACAAAGTAATAATAAAAAATAATAATAGAAATAGAGTGCACAATAGTTGTAATGTGTTTGAATCATCCTGAAACCATCCTCCCACTCCCTGGTCCCTGGAAAAACTGTCTTCCATGAAAACAATCCCTGGTACCAAAAAGGTTGGGGACCACTGCTCTAGAAAATGCAGCCTTCAAGCAACCATCTAGGAAGTGGAAACTGGACACTTCACTAGACACCAAACCTGCCGGCCCTTTGATCTTGGACTTCCCAGCCTCCAGGACTATGAGAAATAAATCTGTGGGTTTTTGAGATAAATTACATAATATCAGGTACACAAAATGGACTAAGACATAGCCCAGTATGAATCACAGTGGTCATGCATTGTATGAGCTCTCTCAACATTAACTATAATTATTTCCCTAATTAAGGTAGAAGAGGAATTTAGGAACCAGTTCAGAAAATGTCAAGCGGAAGTTGTGGGGTCTCTTCAACTAGTGGCCTAAAATGGGGGTAGGTGGGCAAAGAGACACATTTAGAAGCCATATCTAGTTTAAGAACTGGTGCCTTGATGCAAAATGAAGTGCCAGCCAGGAGACAGGCAGAGGGCTACCGGGACAGGGACACCAGCCCAAAGGGACCACATGAATCTGCTCCTTGAAACGAAGTTGGGGTTTTGTACAAAATGAGATCTCTCAGAAATCTGCTTCCTCTCAGCTAGACAGTACAACACCATACGTACCCTATTCAATATGATCAAGGGATACTTAACAGTTGTTCTTGGGAGGCACCTATGTTCAGGGGTCCATTGGGTGCAGCTGTAAATAGCACACCATGTGCAGATTACTTGGTTCTTTCCTGTGAGTAGAGCAAACAATGCTCAAGCTGAGGAAGGGGATAGAGTGGAAAGATCCCCTTTGAATGGTTGCTAGCCTCTGGCCATTTTCAAGAAATCCAGGGATAAGAAGCCTTTCTATAACACTCAAAGGTCACTATCAGAAGGGCCTCCCTGTGAGGAGAATGCATCATCCCAGGTAGACAGAAAAGGTAGGACCAAAAACAAGCAAATAACAACAGGAAACTCTGAGGCAGCTTCTTCACTTGCCCTGAGACTGTGTTTTGTCGCTTTCAGAGAACTTTGCTTTTGCTACTTTGAAAATCATTTTCTGTTCCTAAACTAAACCAAGCTTTGTTTTTCAAAGCAAAAGTAACAACAAAATGTTCTGTGTTTACATGCAACTGTAGCAGGTAGTAGGCCTGACCTGCACATTTGTTAGCTAGTGAACAAAACAGCTTCTAAAAATACAGAAGTGGTTAGGCCGGCTAACAAGCAGGCAGACAAAAACACGGATTAAGAGAGACGTGCATATATGTAATGATGTAGAGAAATCATAAATCTTTAGAATTAAAAGACATTCTTTTAAACATTTAAACATTCCTGTACTAAACTTAACTGCTCTATAATGTGCCTGTCAAATAATCTTCCAGCCTTGGATTACAAGTTATTTCTAGGGATCGAGAGTTTATTACTTCCCAAGACAGCTCTAACAATTGGAAGCTTTCTTTGAGTGAGGCCAGCATCATAATCCCTGGGGTTTCCAATCTCCAATTCATGTTTTACCCTGCATTTAGTTCCACATGGAGCAAATCCAGAATTTCATACTGCAGTGTGTGAGTGAGCAAATTTATTTCACCTTCCTCTGCTTCAGCTTTTTCTTCTGTAAAGAGAGGTAATAAAGGTATCCACTTTGTAAGATTGCTATAAAAATTACATGAGAACATCCATATTAAGGCTTTAGCATTTGGTTTGGCACATGGTAAGTGCTCACTAATGTTAGTGGTTTTTTAAAGTGTTAAGCTTTCTATGACAGTCTTTCAAACATTTTGAGACTTTGATTATAATGTACTGATAACAATTAAAAATTAAAAAAATAAAAAGACATGGATTATATAGATTGTCATGGGAGAAATGCAATTTTAGGTAGAATTAGGTTCTATTAACTAAATCCAACTTATCAAGCCTTTAGGAAGAAACTACTCCTGGCCAGAGAATGAATCAGGTACTAAGACTAGAACAAAGATAAATTGAGCACAGTCCTGGTCTGGTGAAAATCAGTGAGCACACTCCCTGTCTAGAACACAGTGTAAACAGAGGAAAGGGTTCCTGGACATACAGACAAGAGAGCTGTGAACTGTGACCTCAGGACCAGAAACATCTTCATAAAGGAGGACGTGGTGGCGTTTGTGCTGAGTCTTGAATAAACAATCAACCCCTCAGATACCAATGGTCGTTTTCCACTCTCCGATGCATTGAGTAGTTCCTGGTCTCACTAAGCAGAAGATACTGAACCCGGAGAGCTTCATATCTTCTAGTAGAACTTGCAGTTCACACTAGTAACACCAGTTATTTCATAGGTCCTGGTGAGAGTTGGGGAACTTGAGATGTAGTCTGGAAGCTGTGGTAAAGAACATAGCCCTGTGAACCCGCACAAGGGGGCAGGATTCTCCATTTACCCGGTAACTTGATAATATCAATTCAAATTGATAATATCAATTCATCTAGAGGGATCAAATGCCCTCTAGACCCCACCAATTGCCAAGAAACAGAGCTTGCCTGGCTCCTAGGGGGATGTGGACTAGACCACACAGACACAGCAGGTGTCAGAATAGAGAGTGACGTAAAGGCAGAAAATAGAGAAAGAAGTAGGTAGAGAATAAGAAAGTTACATCAAAATACTTAAGAGAGGTTGCAATAGTTTCTTCAAACCAATTTAAACCTTATCATAGCTCCCTTGGGCTTAGAAGAGGTGTAAATTTCAATCTCTCATTACTGAGGATCCTTTAGGCTCCCAGGTCAAAGAGTGGACTCATGCTTTTGTTTATGTGAAAAGGCTGAAGCTAGCACAGGAGGTTAACTTTAGACATTTCTGCTTTCACACTGGCAACACCAACTACCTCTAAAGAAAGGGTATGGTCTAAGGGCTTAAAATCAAAATGAGGAAAAACATAGCAAGAATAAAGAATAAAATACAAGTTAATATCGCAGTAAAAGATTCCACTAAAATTGTCACATGGTTGAGTTGAAGAGCTGCTGGAATGCTAGAAAAGTATTAATTATGGGTCTTAATGTGTTCTGCAAAGGTTTGGGGTCCATGGTGTCTTTACATCTCTGTAGGCTACCTCTTCCCTTTTCTGATTCAATTTTATCTCTCTTGACTTCATGTTGGGAAATGCTCAATTTCCCAACATCTTACTCTTTCTTTCTTTCTTTCTTTCTTTCTTTCTTTCTTTCTTTCTTTCTTTCTTTCTTTCTTCCTTCCTTCCTTCCTTCCTTCCTTCCTTCCTTCCTTCCTTCCTTCCTTCCTTCCTTCCTTTCTTTCATGTACGGGGTTTCCTTTAGCTCTTACAGCATATTTAGAATAGTTGATTTGAAGTCTTGGTCTAGTAAGTCCAACATCCAGGCTTCCTCATGAACTATTGATTGCTCTTCTTCCTGGGTATGAGCCTTATGTTTTGTTTCTTTGCAAGCCTAACAATTTTTTGTTGTTGACAACTGGACGTTTTGAATATTATAAGGTAGCAACTTTGGAAATTAGATTCTCCTCCTTTCCAGAGTTTGTTGTTGCCATTTATTGTAATTGTTGTTTGTTTGTTTAATGACTTCTCTGAACTGATTTTGTAAATGTTGTATTTTTTGTCATTTGTGACTGCTGAAGTCTCTGTTCTATTAGCTTAGTAGTCAGCTAGTGATTGAACAGAAGTTTTCTTAAGTGTCTGAAACAAATAAGCAAATAAAAAAACAAATCTCCCCGTCTTTGAAGATGGGCTCTGTGTGTGTATTGGAGCACACCTTCAACATTCAGTCAGGCAGTTGACAACTCTGCCTCAGCCTTTACTTTCTGCTTATGCATATCTAAAAGTCAGCCAGAAGTGAAGTCTTAGGACCTCCTAAGTTCTCTTCTGAGCATACAACTATGCCTGGGCAGGTTTGTGGCCCAGGAAAGTGTCAGAGCTTTTTAAAGCCCTAATTTCCCAAAGCACCTCATTGCCTAGCCTTTCCTCCCAAGCATTTTGTTTAGTCTATTGTTTTTCTAAACTGTTGATAGAGACAATATGTAAATGAATAAGGCAAAGTCTATGCCCTAAGAAGGTCACAATACTTAGGATGAATGGAAACTCTTGATGAAATATTCTGGTTGTATACGACAGCAAAATGCTCCATAAAAAGTACTAGTCATTTATTCAGATGCAACCCCTCCTTTTCTTCTCCCCTCCCTTCTCACTTTCTGCCCTTCCTTCCTCCCTTTACTTCTCTCCTCCTTCCCTTCCTTCCTTCTTTCCTTCCACAAATATAAGATGTGCTAGGCACTGCCTACATAATAAAAATAAAGCACTAACCAAAACGGATTTGGGTTCTACTCTCATGAGACTTACAATATGGTGGTTGAGTTGGGAATTAAAAAGACAATCACCAAGTGTTAATTACCATTGAATCTCAGTAACAACAGAGACTTGTGACCCAATCTCAGGGGCCATAAATTGTGTCCTCAAAGAAAGGACACTTAATGTGGGGTTTTTAAAAAGGGAGAAATAAGAGTGAGGCAAGAGAAGAAGTAAGGGAGATGCTCAGGAGGAAGGATCAAGAGATATGCAAAGGCCCTGAGGGAGGAGGACATCTGAGAGTGGGGAATGGAAAGCAGGCCAGTGTGCTAGACACTGAGAGGGAGGAAAAGCAACGGTACCAGGTAAGAGTGGGAAAGGAATGGTGCAGGGGCCATGCCACCCAGAGTCTCGTGGTACAGATTTGGGCCTTATCCTAAAATCAATGGAAGCTATAATAATCCTAATCCCTAGTGAGGGTGAGGTACTCACAGCTAATTCTAAGACTCAAATGTGTCTCCAGAATGTAACTTTTTTCCTATAACTAACGTCAACATGACCTTGCACCTCCATCCCAGAGAAATAAAACACTCACACTTGACATTCTTAATATCTTAGTTGTCTCCAAGTTAAAACAATCTCTTTAAGGTTAACTCTTTGGCATAAGTACTTGGTCGTGTCAGAAAGTGCTCTCAGTTAATTCTGGAGTTTTCTTTCCCCATCTTCCGCCCTTCTCCCTGGGGCAGTCCAGCTGTTCATTGTTGTTGTTTGTTCATTTGTTTGTTTGTTGTGGGGATGGGGCTTCTGCCCCATCCTGGCATTGTGGGAGAGGAGTATCCAATGGGTTTCTCTTCCTTGTGCCACTCCTGGGTCTTCACTGGCCTCTCCAGAGACGTTTCCCATTCCTGGTCCCCGGGGGCTGGTACTCACTGAGGCAGGACTGGGACCAGGTTCCCAATAAGTCCTCACACTCTGTAGTCTTCCTTCTCTCCCTTCCCTCCCTTCCATGTGGTCAGTGTACCATTTGGGAATTAAAGATGAACCCTCAAACAGTGGCCCACGCATTCTGACCCGGTCACTGGGATGGGTTATTCTGCTGTACTTCATATTCTCACCCCTGCTAGGCTAAAGGATTGTGTCTCGGTTTTAAAACTGAAAGTTCCATGCTCAGGAAACCCTCTGGCCTCAGGCAGACAGAACTGATTAGTCTCCCTACACCCATTCCTCCTTGTGGCCAGTGGCTAGAAGTCAGGTGGCCAGGGTTAGGAGTTACAAAAAGAATCGAGATTGATCCAGAGAAGGAAGGAAAGTGGTCCACACTTACATAGCCACGAGGCTTCCATGTAGGTTTCTTTCCATGCTGGTGAGAATATAAAACAATCTCCTTGCCTGTATATTTTGCCAAGGAAGAGATATTTCACAGCATAAATGGATTTGATTAAATAAATAAATAAATAAGACACATGCTTTAAAGTGTAGAGATTAAGTAGCTAAGCTTTATGCTGAAGTCAGAAGAAAAACAAGAATCTTAGGTCATGTATCTAAGTTTAAACAAACATCATCTAATTCTTATTTATTTGGATAACACTTTGGAGCAGGAGAAAAAAGTCAAATGTTACAGTTACAGCATCAAAAACATATGTAAAGAAGCTCTTACTAACCCACGCGGTTGATGGGAACTGCCCTTTTGGAAGGGGTACGGAAGAATGCCTTTGTGCTGGGGAGTTTTTATGTTCTTGACTTACCAGATCAAGGACAGATGTGAATGTATTTTTCAACTTCATAACCAACAGGGAGTATTGCAACCTCAAGCAGCTGGGGAAGAAAGCCATGTATAATACAACATTCTTTCTGGAAACTGACTTTTATTTCAATGGGCAAACTGGGAGCCATCAAGGGTGCATATTTTGATTCACTGGGAGAAATATGGTTTTGAGGGGGTGGGTATCTTGGAGTTTCTCTTGGTGTTAGGAGAAGTCCCTTTTGCCTCCTAAGGGAAAAGCTCCCTCTTCAAATTAGTGCCTGGCTGTCTTTTCTGTCTGGGCCCCAAACCTGGAAGGAATGCCACCTGGGGGTAGAGGCCAGACACAGAATTTCTTACTGGGTGCCAAGGACTGTGCTGTGCTTTACATGTCAGCTCACTGGAGGAAGGAAGTGCAGGTCCTTGGGCCCTTACCCAGAAATGATTGAGGTCCAACGTATTTTAAAATTGATCCCCCCCTTTTTTTTTCTCTTTCAGATTTTAGAAAAGGAACAATACGGGGCATAGACTATGCATTACGTGACACCACCACCACCCTGGCCGTAGGATCGAACACATTAGTACTTTGCATGCAAACTATGAATCTTCACATTTGGTGGGACACATAAAAATTATAATTTGCCTTATATTAATTCAAGCCAGATTTCAAAACCAAATGAGTTTTAGTGCCAAACTTTTGGAGGGGGAAGAAAAGAGAAAGTCTTTCTGTTTTCAGAATTCTTTGGATTTCAGAACAATAGGAAGGAATGTAGGAATTTGGGACCCCTATTATAATGCCTGTGTAATGGGTAATGAAGTCGAATGTGCCCATTCACTTACACCTCAGTCTCTTCTGATTTACAACAACCATTTCAAGATTAACGCCATGTCTTTTGGGTCAGTACTCAGTCTTTTGGGAATCTCAGCTGCCGCGGTTGAGTCTCGAGTGCTCAGCTAGGATCCCCGGGGGCCCAGGCACTCGCCTCCCGCTCCCCCTGCATCCAAACTGGCTCTTCCTCCTTGTCTCCTCAAGAAGGAGGGTCACTGGGCCAAGAGCAGGCAATAATGTGGCTTGCTTTTACTAAAGTGAAACGCCCATGGGCCTCCCTGCCTGGGACCCGCATGGGTTGGGAGTTTTACTTGTGGCTCCAGAACATTCCATGTTGGTCAGACTGTAAGCATTTAGGAGGCAGCAGGAAGGGCCTCTGCCCATCCGCGCACATACATAATAAACCCTCACCTGCGGGTGCTTCTGAGCAGAAGGAAATCAAATGGTCGTAACAGAGGTGGGTGGGCACTGCCCGGACTCTGAGGTGCACACAGGTACACACAGGGCGGGGCGTTTGCAGGTGAGGCCCTGGTGAGTTCCACAAGCAGAGAGCAGGTGGGAAGACACTGAGTCCAGGGAGTGCGGGTGGCTCTCAGGGAGGCAGGGCTCCAGCAAAGTCCACACCAACCTCGGAAGCCTCTCTGATGGTCTCTGCCCTCTTCTGCCCCCCTAATTTCTGGCCAAGGGGAAGCAATGGATCTGGAGCCAGGGGCGCCAAAGCCGTGGCAGAATCAAGTGTGTTCATCAGGGATGGACGCTGCTGCGGCCCTCCCTGGGCCTGCCGGTGGCACCGTTCTGCTGGGTGACGAATGGCTGCCAGCTCCCCAGTAAATCCCCAATTACAGGCTGACGGGGATGTTGTGGAAAGTCGGGGAGCCACCAAATTTGCCTCTTGCTTTTTCTGACAGCTCCTGACCGTCTTTCAAGAAGGTAGAAAAGCCTTGCTATTCAGCAGCGCTCGAGCCAGAATAGCAAACGAGCCCAACCGCGCCTGGGAAGAAAGCAAAGTTCTCCCCAAGTGCAGAAGTTCTGCGGTGTGTTTGGCTCCCCCGCTGACCCGGCTAATGTTCTAAGTTTCAAAGAACCAGGTAGGAGTCTGACATGCTCACCGAAAAAAGAGAGAGAAAAATCAAATCTTCCCTGAGAACTTTTAAAGTTACTTTCTTCTCTCCATTTCTGAAGGGACTGGGGCCCAAGTTCTGGCCTGGAGAGAAAGTGCTCTCAGGAGCTCAGGGGGTGGGTAGAGAGAGCATGCGCTTGGGAAGACGCCCCGGAGGGTGGAGGGGATGCTGACAGGGACCGGGAAACAAGGATTGATGCAGATAATGAAACCCCATCCTGGCCCCCTCGGATCCGAGCCGGGAGCTGTGCGGAGGCTGTATGTGGGGACCATTACGCTATGTCATCAATTCTAAAACACACCTCCATTGCAGACTGTAACATCACCAAACTTGAGAGGTGTCTCACAATTCATGGCATCTCAGCATTGAGTCATAGTTTAATCCACAGCCATTTTTTTTCTTTTTTCAGTAATACATAAAATAACGGTGCATCTTGTAACCAGTGGCTGATTAGATTTGTGCAAGTCGGGCGTTATCCCATCTTACAGATGAGGCCTGGAGAGGTTAGGAGACCTGCCCAAGGCCACACTGCCACTATTTGGATTTGGAACAAGGTCCCTTTGGTTCGCTATCACTGGCTGCCTGTCGGGTAGGAGCTGTAAGTCCCGTCCCCATAGGGAAGGGGAGGTCCACTCTCCAGGCAAGCCTGAGGAGGGGAGGGGGCCTTGCCAGACCTGGCCCAGCCTGCCAGCGATGGGAGGGGCGTGGGGGGTGAGAGAACTAGATGGCACGGGGCTGCTCTCCATTTTCTGCATGCAGGGTTCTGTTTTTGTTACCGCTCAGCTCTTAAAGCATCAGCTGGTTTCAGAATCTGCCTCTGAGTTAGAGTCACTTTAACTCAGGGTAACCAAATTGTCAAAAATAATAATAATAAATAATAATCATCATCACGGGGATCCTTTGGATCAAGAGCCACCACTTCTTTCAGGGAGGCAGTGGGGAACTGGAAAGAGGCTAACTTTGAAGTTAGATATATCCAATTGGAATCTTACTGCTGAAAGCAAGCTGGCAGGTTTCTTAGACTCTCCGAGCCTCAGTGTCTTCATCTGTAAAATGGGAGCAATGAGGACGCCCACCTGGAGGTACCGCTGATTTCCTGTATGGAAAATGCCTGGGGTGTGGTAGAGCTCAGTAAATCAAAGTTACTATTTTATCATTCTTATGTCATGATGATGATGATGATGGTGATGATGATGGAGATGGATGGACATGACAGGCCCTTTCTCTCAATTGCCTCACATCTTTTACACCCTCTCCCCCTGGGACGCTGCCACCCCTGTCTCCTTGGCTCCCCTGTTGCTGGGCTGATGTCCCTCTTCTGCCCTCCTGGCCACAGGTGCAGCCCTGATCGCGACCCAGGCAAACCCATCCTGCCCAGTGCTGCCCATTCTTGGGCTCCTCTAGAGAAGGAACCCCTCTGCAAAGAGGTGGCCGAGGGGGCCATAACTGTCCCAGGGGCCACTCCCACATTCGCTCCTTCTCTTGTTCACTTCTCTTCAAACAGCTCAGCTCCCAGCTTCCCCCATGGGCTCTTGGGGAGGTTAAGCTACGGCCCTTTGCCCAGGTGCTCCTGACACCTCTTAGAAACCTGTACTAGAGTTGTCGGTTTACCTGTCCATCATGCCCACTAGGCAGCACAGTGCTTGTGACACAGTAGGTGCTTAATGGATGCAGGTAAAATAAATACATGCATGAATAAAATGCCTGCTTTAGCTTAGTTTGTGCTGGAAGTTGCAGGGAGGTCATCCATTAGATGTTTGCATCAGCCTGATGAGGACCATTCCACCTGAAGAGTCTACGGCCCTGGCCGTTGTAAAAGGAACCTTAACTGCTGCCAAGGTCTCGGCTTGCACACCAGGCCTGTGTGGAGAGGCGGGTAGGATTGGGTCCTGGTAGCCTTGTCTTTACTGTCCTCTCGTGGCCAGAAGTTGCTACTACATCTGGAAAAGCTAGCATTTCCATTGAGGCCGCAGAGCGGCATATTTTTGCCTCCTGGAGCAATTTTTTTAGGATCTCTGAGTCATTTTGACCCTTCTTCCAGGGCCTTGAAAATATGTTAAAAGAATAATAAATAGGTAATTGATAGGGTCTGACCAACCTCAAAAAGAGCATTAAAGAGACTCCATCGACTCTGGCGTAGGGCTGTGTTAGGTGCTTGCGTGTGGAAGGGAAGGATAGAACAAAGCCTGTGACAGATTTCTGCCCTCAAAGACCTTGCAGTCTATTTGTAACACCTCCACCAAAGCGAGTAGGTCAGGATCACAGCGAACACAACCACACACTAAAGAAACATGAACGTACCTGTTAGTCTGGTGGCCAAGGTTCGGAATCAGACAGCCCTGGGTGTTTCTCCTGGTCCCACTGCTTACTGCCTCGGTGACCTTGAACAAGTCACTTCATCTCTCTGAACGTCGTCTCCTCATCTGCAAACTGCCTAGTAGGTGCACCTCTTCACAGAGCCAGACTGACTCGAGATGACCTGGCAAGACCTTGGCCCAGTGCTGGCGGAGAGGAAGTTCTCAAAAAAGTTAGCCATTAATATTATAACTAAGGTTTTTGATTTTCTGGTGCAGATAGAGAACAACATGAGATGTAATAAAGAGCTGGATAAATACAGTCCTGATCATGGCCTTCTTAAGGGCAGGTCTCCTTAGCTTCTTTTCCTCTGAGAGCCCATTGCAATAGGAGTTTATTAATATGAGAGTCCGGCATGGTCAAGGTGATCCACATGGCTGCCAGTGTCACAGGCTGATGGAGGAAGCAGGCTGTCAGCTGGCTCTAGCCAGAGTCTACTTGCCTCAATCTCTCCTTCCTAGACCACGGCAGACATCACTAATCAATCATAGCTCTCCTTCACGTGATCACATATGTAATCTCAGAATTCTTCTCATTATAGAGCTCCAGGCAGTTACAACCATTACGCAGAGTGGGCAAATGGCATATAATGTAATTTACCTTTCCAGGTCTTGGCACACTATTAGATTACAGATGTGTAGAGGACGGAGGAGGGCATTTTAGCCAGAGGCAGGAAAGCAAGCTGAATTATGAGTGAGAAGACGGATCCAATAGG
Source organism: Lepilemur ruficaudatus (assembly GCA_963574885.1). Classification (NCBI taxonomy): domain Eukaryota; kingdom Metazoa; phylum Chordata; class Mammalia; order Primates; family Lepilemuridae; genus Lepilemur; species Lepilemur ruficaudatus. The sequence goes on along the minus strand of CAUYRT010056797.1, from coordinate 48,644 downwards.
AAAAGGAGGTAAATTAGAGAAGGGCTGTGTCACTGGAGGTGTTGGGCTGGTAGGCACGTGGTGACAGTCCTTTGTGGGTAAGGTGTCTCTGGCAGCCAGTGCCTTGGAAATTGCAAAGGGGGCTGAGTCCAGAGGAGAGGTGAGGAGGGCTGGGACTCAGGACAGGGTGTTAAGAGAGGCTGGGAAGGAGGCTTGGTGGACTGGCTGACTCCTGGCACCTTAGGAATGAAGGGAGTGGTGCCATCAAAGTGGCTTCTCTGACCTTGAGCTCCACAGGCTGGGAGAACAAGGGCACCTCCCACAGGAACGTGGTTGGGCGCAGAGGACAGGATGTGCTTTGTTTCGGGCATGTTGAGTTGAAGGCGCCCTTGGGACATCCACGGTAACTTCCTGTGGGCAGCTGGAAATGGCAGCTGGGAGCCAGAGCTAGAGCTACAGATTTAGAGAGAGATGAGAGAAAGCAGTTCATGCTTTCCAGGTCCAGCCTCGCTTTTACTCAAAGCAGTTTGGGTAGGAAAAGAAAGAGCAACACATTCAGGAAAAAGATGACCTGGGTGAAGGTCATGGCTTAATTAAGAGGCATTTGCTGCAATCTGGTTATTCCAAAAGACACTGCTTATCTGGGTCAAGTATCCTTTTCACAATATCACCTGAGATGAGTGGGGAAAAATTTTTTTTTTTTTTTTCGGTAATAGGGAACAGTAAGTCTCATGTACAGGACCCCTAATGTCCCAATTGCTAAGAAAGAAAGTGTATATTTAACTGAAATACCCAAGCAATCAGAAGAGAGGTCAGAGGGACAATTCCTTTAATAGAAGACTCTGTTTTCTAACGGATAATAAAGTCAGTTGGACTCTAAGGTCAGATAGACCTAGATTTGAACCTCAGTTCCACCACTTCCTAGCTGTGTGACCTTGGATGAGATACTTAACCTCTCTGAACCTTGGTTCCCTCTTCCATAAAGTGGAGATAATAGAGTACCCAGTTCATAGGGCTGGCCATGGTGGTGATCAAATGAAATAATGCATACAAAGGTTAGTCCAGTACTTGACACATAATAAGCATTGAGTGTATGAGAATTGTCTTTTTATCTAACACCGAACTTCTTTAGGAAGAGATTTTAAACAGCCAGTGCATCTTTTCATTGCTGACATGATTCCTGCAAAGTCCTCTGAGGGACACAGAGAAACTCTACACTGATATGAAGCAACAAGGCGAATTCCTTCTGTCTAAGTCCATTGCATTGTCCAGTAAGGGACGAAGTAGGAGAGGCGTCAGGAAGTCTGCAGGAGGTTAACCAGTCACTGGCCATGGCCCGTCGGGTGTGTTTTGGGACAGCGCGGAGGGCTCCACAGTCTGCTCTCAAGGGTCTTTCCCCATTTCCACCAAAGTTCACAGACACAGGAGTTCCTCAGGGGTCACATGGACTCTGACACAGCCCCCTTGACCTGTGGGTGGGGACGCCCTCCCAAACCAAAGGAGACGTCCCTGAGCTGCAGGCAGTGAGCAGGGAAGAGGTCCCTGCTTGACCCCAAGCCTGCCCTTGAGGAGATCTTTGGGGAATTCTTACCACTGATGGCCAGCTGCAGACTAAAAATCTGGAAAGTTCTGGAAGGTTCCAGTTTAGGGTAGAAAGAGGATTCGTTGTGGAAGGGTTAAGTGTGCACTGTAATAGCAATACCTAACATTAACTGAGGAATTACTGTGTGCCAGGAACCATTCTAGATATGTACCAACTCACTCCATCCTCACCATGACCTGCTAGAGACTAGCCATTCTACAGAGGGGCCCAGACACGTTAAGTACCTTGCCCTGGGTTCTCACCATTACTAAGTAGCAGAAGAGAGACCTGAACCTGGGAAATCTGACATCAGAGCCCATATCCTCAACTGCTGTGCCGTACAGCCCTGTCCCCAGGCTGGGCCAGACCTGAGCAGGGAAGGGCTGCTGTGTGATCTGCTGACCTTCTGAGGAAGGGCTCCGCTGGTAAAGGAATCACCCGTAAGTCCTGCTGTCCCAGGGCCTGGGCACACCTCGGTGGCATGCTCTGCCTGGTGCCAGGCATCCAGGTAAAGAGCTGTCCTATCGGATGCTCCCAGTGATGAGTCACCCTCAGGAAGCTGCCGTCGCTTCTCAGGGACCCTGTTCTTTCATCTCCTTGTTCCTCTCCTAGGAAAAAATAGGACGCTGAGAGAATTTCTCCAAGTCCTATATTTGCCCAGATATTCTTCTTACCTCCAAACATTTTTTAATAGGAAAGGTAAAAACATCTCTGTTGCATCATTTTCTTCTGAACTGGTGAGGGAACTGGGGACATGGCCCAGGGGTGGAGTTGAATGGCTCTCTCCTTGTTGGAAGTGTGACCGAGTGACATGCCCACTTCTCCTTGCCTCCCCCACTGCTCAGAAGCGGTTGCAAGACAGGCAACGGGAAGGGACTCCTGCCCCCAGGCTCCCTGCTCAGGAGTAGGAGCTGAAGGACTCGTGCCAGGCTCGGGGACACTGTGGTTGCACACTGGTGTCTTGAAGCCATTGGCATGAAGGTACCATGATGGGCCTTAGAATCTCAGGACAAAGCTCAGGTAAGAGCAATAGAAGCAGGACCATGACAAGGTATCTCGGGCCACGTGGGCTTCTGGAGACAAGGTGCACAGACACCTCCAGATGCTATTCTGTGCCCGTGTCCTCTCTGAGCCCAAGTCAGGGGCAGGAAAGTTATGAAATGAAAGACTGCCATTCACTCACTCATTCATTCCACAAACATTCACCTAGTGCTTTCTCTGTGCCCAGAACCCTGCCATGAGCTTGGATGCAAAGCCAAGATGGACACGGTCCCCAAGGAGCCTGCAGTCTGGGAATGTGCAGACTCCAGACACCCAGCCCCATATCACCGTGTGGAAGCTCAGAGTCCCATGGGACCCTTCATTTCTGCTCCCACTGGGAAGATGCATTGGCAAGGTGAGCTCACTTAGGGCAGGGAGGAGGCACTACTTGCGGTCCCCCAGTGAGTGGGATGCTCGCTGACCCTGGACCCTGTGCTCAGCTGACACCCCCTTCTCTCCTCATCCTCGGGGAGCTCTGCGGTTGGGGGGGCTTGGCCAAGTGGAAGGTGTAAAGACACTCCTTCCTCTGCCCTCTGTTCCAACAGCACCGGCTCACGGGAGGAAAGAAACATGAGTCTCTGCAGGGCTTCTGTCTGAGGGGCAGGCAGAATCTCACAGAGCTTAGAAAGAGATTTGGGGCCAGATCCGTCTCGATTCCAATCCCAGCTGTGCCCCCTTGGGCAAGTGTCAATCTCTCTGAGCTTTAGCTTCCAACAAGAGGCCCTCCCTCGGGGGACCATGGCGACAACTAAATGAAACAATGACTTCAGGGCTCTCAACACAGCACCTGGCACGCTGGAGTCTGCAACAAATGGTAACTATTGCTATGATAGTATTAAGCGTATTTTTACCATACTCAAAATTCTTTGAAAATTGGAGTGAAGTTGGAGTCAGCAGACCTGGCTGAAAATCTGGGTCCCAGTCCTTTCTCACTGTTCTATCCGTCCATCTGTCTCTGAGCCTCTTTCCTGGTCATGGGAAAAATGGGTTTGCCCTACTATGTCATGAGGATCAAATGAGACAACAGATGATGGAAAAGTTTGATGTAAATCGCTGCAGCGAGTGGAGAAGATTATGAGCCGCGTCTTCCCCCAGCTTCCATCCCACCTCTGCGGGGAACACTGTCCGGTACCCAGGGCTCTCTTCCTCCTCTGAGGCGTTCTCGCCCTCTGTGGCATTGAGAATTTCCAGCTGGTTCTATCTTGTTACCTCTCCCAGTCTCTGGTGACACTTTCAAGTGCCCTGTGGCTCAGCCCTACGTCTCACTCCTCTTCGCATGTAACCAAGAGTCGCCAAGCATTCACCTGGGGCGTGCTAAGCATTTCGTAAGCACCATCCCGTGCTCTCCTCCCAACAGCCCTGCAAGGAAAGGACCATTGTTACGCCCATTTGCGAGATGTAGAAACTGAGACTTAGAGGAGTTAAGCGGCTTGCCAAAGAACTACCAGCCAGGGTATGACATTTTCATGAGGACCCACAGCAGGAATTTGAACCCAGGTCAGTCAGACCCCAGGCCAATCTCTTAGCCCCATTCAGAGTCGGGCTCAGGTAGGCACCCAGCACATGCACTTTGCTTGGTTACTTCTAATGTCTATTTTATTCCCACCACACCCCAAAGAGGGAACTCTGTGCAAGAGTTCACGAATGGTAACTACACGTCCGGCGAAGCAGTGAGCACACGTTGGTGGACGATGGGGACACGAGCCCTGTCCTAATTCAGTCAACACATTTCTCGGCACGTGTGACGCCCAGGCCCTGTTTGAGGAGTTTGTAATATGTATTCATTGTGTTTTTTATTTTCTGTATCTTATGAAGTGTTGACATTTCGGGGCCTTACAAACACATGTGGAAACTGTCCCTTGCAGGGCTGGATCATTCCTAGAGAGATGACAACCTGCTGTGAGCATGCCTTTCACGTGCAAACCAACCAACCTGGAGGCTGCAGCCCAAACACCTCCTTACCTCACTCACACGCCAAGCCAGTATTTCCCCGCCCTACATAATCTGAGGGTCAGGTACCAGGCACCCAGAGAGCACCCTGTACCCCAAAGCCCAGTGGAACTATTCAAATTAGCGAATCCCAGAGTGTTTATTCTACTCTGCCATGCCTTTCCTGGAGAGACCCCCATAAAGGCTCTGGCCTAAGCTCTCTCCTTGTTCCTCCTTCTGCCCCCGACCCAAATCTCGCACTTCCCCCTGTGGCATGGTGCCCCCTTCCCTGGGGAAATGTAAGCAATAAAAATCCTTTTTCATGGCAGTGGTCTTCCTGTGTCATTGATGAGTCACTTCCATACGTTAAAATCTTGCATGTACATTTTGAGACAGAATACACAATTCTGCGGGCGGACACAGTCCTGTCCTCATGGGGTGAGTGAGGAATACGGGCAACAGATACACCGTGACTGGCAGCGGACGGAGCTACAGGCAGAATCCGCCAGAGGGTAGAGCTCAGGGAGGGACCCGAGCGGGCTGCTCTTTGGGCTGAGTGGTCAGAGGACGGTGCCTCCGTGGAACTGACATCTGAGCAGAGATCTGAGTAAGTGCAGAAACGAGCCATGGAGATACCAGGGAAGGGAGCAGGGCAAAGAACATTCCAGGCAGAGAGAATGGCAAATACACAAGCCTAACAGGAGGACACGTGGGTACACGTGAGGAACAGCAGGGAGGCCTGGCAGAGAGCAGGTGAGGGGAAGAAACCCGGGGGGTGAGGCTGAGGCTGGACGGGTGGGTCACGCAGGACCCTGGGGCCCGTGGTGGACTGTGGCACTTACCCTGAGTGAGGCAGGAAGCCACTGGAGGCTTCGGAAGTCAAACAGGGAAACAAAACCATCTTTGTCCTTCCTGGTATAGACCGGCCATTCTCAGCCGGGGATAATTTTGACCCACTCCCCATCCTAGTGACATTAATAATGTCTGGAGACATTTTGGGTAGTCACAAGTGTGTGTGGGGCATGCTACAGGCATCTAGTGGGTAGAGGCCAGGGACAATGCTAAATATCCTAAATGGCATGGGACAGTCCTCATGATGAAGAATTATCTGGCCTAAAGTGTCAATAGTGCCCAGGGCTAGCACCCTGGTGTAGACGCAAGGATGGGCACCATGCTCTCAGGAAGGTGGCAGCCGTTCGCAGATGCAGGGTCCCAGTCCCTCGGGCCCCTGAACTCCCCCCCCCGAAGGCAAATGTTCCCTGCATCACTGTTGGCATTTCCTTCCCTACTCTAAAAGCTACTTCACTGGGACACAGTCCAGGCCACTTCCTGCTGCCTGGCGCCTGCTGTGTGTCCCAGCTGAGGATGATGGATTTTCTGTGCTCGGGGCCATCCGCGTGTGTGCGCAGCCCTGACGTCGTGTGTGTATCCTGCATCCTGAAGTGTGATTTATTAGGTTTAATCCCTGTCTGGGGGGACAGCAAGTCTTCCCTGGAGAAATGCCGTGGAGGAGGCTATGCCCCATTATTATTTCATTAGGACACCACTGGGCATTCCCAGAGTCCCTGAGTAGATATCACATGTTCCTGGGATGATTTAGAGGAGACAGCCCGGGGCCTCGTTCCTCCCCAAACTCAGGAAAAACGTCCACAGATTTCCATAAATATGTCCCAGCCTCTCTTCTGATTGCTAAATTCCTGCTTTTCACTTCATGCCAATTTGTCTTCCCACATCAGTAGAACATACAAACATTTTAAAAGAAAGTGTCGAGCACTCACTGCTTTCTCAACAATGCAAGTAATAGTTTCAAAAGCTAATGTCAGCCGCGAAGGTTTCTAACCTCGGAACTTGTGTTTCCGGATTCCCCCTGAAGTCGGCACTGATGGAGGCTTCGGAGGCAAGTTCGCATTTCATAAATTCCCTGTCTTCCCTCACCCCAGCCAGCTAAGCATGCACAGTGAGAGGAAGGGTGTGGAATTATCGAGAGACTCCCAGCCTCTGTCCCCACGGGAAGAGTCAGCACTCTCTCAATCACCAGCCTTGCCCTCCGTCCTCCACCGCCCCCGCCCCGCCGCGCCCACGTGCAAGGTCAGCTCTAACACACCCAACGTGGTCTTAATGTCTGCGGATTCCAACTGCCCGACTCACTAAGGCGAATGCTCTCTGTGTGAGCGTTTCAGTTCAGAGACACCTCACCTTCTGAGTCCTTTTCTCTCCCATGCTGTTGTGGCATCGGCAACTGATGCAATTTGGAATGATTGATGGATGCTGCTTATGTTGATGGCTCGAAGTGCTCATACCTGTCCACGGTTGCCCACCATTACCCCACCCGCCACCTTGCACCTTCATCCAGCACCATGGAAGCAGCTGGACCAGGAATGGGCCCCAGGTGTGCTGTGGAGTGAGAACTTAAGTTCAGATCCTTAACCCTGCACCTGAGTAACTAGGGCCCATGGGTAAGTCATTCCCCTCTCCCAGCCTCAGTCTCCTGATCTGGTGAATGGGAATCCCTGTGCTTGCCTTCTTGGGTTGTGGTGGGCAGCACATGAAATGATGCATGTGAAAATGGTTTTCAAACTGCAAGGCGCAACGTGGATGTTATGATTCTAGTCCAATATGTCATTTTGCTGTGAATTGGTGGAAACAGTAGGCTCATGTGAAAGGAAGCATCTCCTCCTCTCAGGGTAAGTTCAGAGTGCCCAGGGCTTGGGCTGTGCAGGCGGGTAAGCCATCGGCTGACCATCTTATCTTATCAGCTGAGTGGGTGAAGGGAGGGGGCCGGCCCTGCACCCCTGCCTCAAAGACAGATTCAAGGTTCCATATTTGAACATTCTGATGGTCAGCTTTTCCCCAGGAAGAAAACATCCGACAGTATAAGACAACAGAAGGATTTGTTCCTTCCCCTCTCACTTGACGTACAGCAAAGTGGTCACGGAGGAAAGTTCGCACACTAAGTTTCGAAGTCATTTCTGTTTAGCTCATCAATAATTGCCTTATAAGAACTATTCCATGCCTAAGAAGCATTTTAAGCCTTTTTAAGCTCCAAAGATTAGGGTGCAACAGGGAGCGGGTGGGGAAGGACAGATAAACAACAGACCGGAGTGCATTCTCCATGCAGAGAAGTAGATTCTGTACTTGGGTTAGATTAATCCCCAAATTGAAATCGGCCGAGCATCGTTCTGAGAAAGAAGAGCAGAGAGATAAGAAGAAGGCCCTCGGCAAAGGCCGGCATTGAGCTGTCTGCAGAAATGCCGACTGCGCCCTTTCCCTGCAGCCCAAGGACAGAAAGGCAGGCCCGCGGAGGACATACAGAGGGTGAGAGTTTGCTTAAGGACAGTCGGGGAAGCAGCAGAGGGACGAGAAAAAGGGGCAGTGGCCTCACGGATGGTGCCTGCATGTTTTGTCAAAGCACCACGCGGTCTTCCCCTCCCAGCCCGGGGACCACCACCTGCCTGGGCTCCCACTGTCGACAGCGCGGGCCATTGGGTTCTTAAAAGACCCAGGGGTAGCGCAGACTGGCTTTGCTTGCAGTCCCAAGCAGAAGGACACTCACAGAGCACCCTAACACCCCACGAGCAAGCTGGCCGCCTTCCTTGTGGCATGCCTGGTTTCCAAACCCAGCTCCGTGGCCTTCTGGGGAGAGGCAGGCTGTGGCTCCCGACGACTCAAGTCTGTGCTCGAAGGCTGAAGACTGTCATCTGAGGAGCTACCGGGACGTGGGAGCTGAAGGTGGGTCCCAGCAGGATTAGCTCGACTGGAATGGCTGGGTCTTCCAAGAGGCCCGAGAGCATCTAAGGGCACAGCACTCATTTGGAGGTGTTGGTGACTTAAAATAACAGTCACATTCTTTGATAGTCACACCTATAGACTGAACCACAACGTCTGCAGACATGGCCCTGCAAGGCCCAGCAGTCAGGAGCGGGATGTGGCGGAATCCAGTGCCCAGGAGGGTCCCTGCAGACCAGGGCGAGGCTGGCGGGGAAGCCCAGCTCCAAGGGCATTGTGAGCGACCCCGTGGGGCCAGAGGAAAGGAGCAAGAGGGCAGAGGGAGACAGCGCCTGGCTAAAGCAGACACTGCCATTCTTCCTTTTCCCCTTATATCTGAGACTTTGAGAAAGGCCAAGCGGGGACACAGGAAGATGGGAGCCGTGTTTGCAGGTCATGACAGGTCTGCAAGAGGGTGACAACCAGGTGGCACATGGGGAGGGTGCCCCAAGATGATGCTGAGCTCCCCATCCTTGATCCCCTGGGCTCTGCAGCACAAGGAAGGACAGACACCCTGCCACAGGGATTTGGACACTTGGGGACCTTTCGATTTCCAGCTCAGGGCCACGTGGGCTCAGCTCAGGGCCACGTGGGTGTCTCTGTAATTAATTTTCTCTACCCACAGTGATTCGGTGAAGAAAGATGTTGGGGTTGCATGCCTGCCCGGGATCTGAGATACTCCCAGGATCACAGGGTTGGGGCGAGACCAGAGCGAACTTGCCAGAAAAACAACAGTCTATGCAAGTAGCCTGAGCAATCTGGGAGAGGTACACCCAGGGAGAGTTACACAGTCTTAACTTGTTTTCCAGATTTTTAAGTGGCATCTAGCACGTTCCTTCTAACCTAGTCTCTTCTTCCTGCTACCGTTGCATCTGTCTTTGTCTTTGGGGGGGGGCGGGAATTATGTATTAATATTATAGAAAATATAATACTAATATATTTTAAACATTGTATCAAAACCACTGAATTGCACACTTAAAAATAAAAGATTTTTAAATATTATATCAAAGTTATATGTACATATAGTTAAAAAATAAGTAGCACTAGCTGGCTTATAATAATAAGTTTTTAAAAACCCTCCCCTCTCAACTTCTTTTAATTTTTAAAATTGTTTCTTTTTTTAGTTCTGCTGGTGATCACCTTCCTATCTCCAACTAATCTGCTTTTACCCCCACTTCTTGCTCTATTGAACGTGCACTTGACCTTCTGCCTGGATATGTGAGAACTCGGCTCACTCCAAAACTCATCCACCTCTCCTCCCTCCTTCCCAACACAGCTAAATCAGGTCTTTGTTCCTCTATTGGTTACCTGTGTCTGAATAATGCATGCATATGTATTATTTAAAAATATATACCATTTACATGTATATATGTGTCTGTATGTCCATGCTGCTGTGTCTTTCTTTTCTGTGTTTGATCATGTCTCTTACCATGGCTTCATCTACACCTGTGGTCCCCAGTCCCCAGGTCACAGACTGGTACTGGTCCACGGCCTGTTAGGAACTGGGCCGCACAGCAGGAGGTGAGCGGTGGGCCAGCAAGTGAAGCTTCATTTGTATTTACAGCCGCTCCCCATCACTCGCCATCCCCCCAACCTGGTCCGTGGAAAACTTGTCTTCCATGAAACTGGTCCCTGGTGCCAAAAAGGTTGGGGACCACTGATCTACACCATCTCAGAGTAGTTGAAAACACGTGTTGGGATGGGCAGCTTTACTGCTGTCACATAGAAGCAAAAAGAAAGAAAGAGTGAAATGCACAAGGAGCTGGTGTCCCCAGCCCTGGAAATTGACCCAAATAAAACGAAGGTGGCAAAGCTCATATGCAGCCCTGCTTACCACACACAGGGTTTGCCAGCGGAGGGTCAGACACCTATGGAAAGGTCAGGCAGTTCCGGAAACACATCAACAGAGGCCCCTTCCCCACCCTCTTTGCCAGCCAGCTCCTAGTTGGTAACTCTCTGTCCCCAGCCCTCCAGGACCGGTCACCTCTAGCCCACTGTTCTTGCAGCAGGGTCCAGCTCTGCTTCTTGTTTCAGCCAGTCATGGATTCCACAGATTCCCACTGAGAGACCACGCTGTGCTTAGACACTGAGGACACAGGCTTGTGCAAGACACAGAAGGTCCCTGAATCCAGGGAAGGGGCGCTTAAGAGGCCAGTGAAAGGGACGGGCAATAAATAAGTTAATTACACATAGTGGGATTGCCATGGAGGATGTTGAGAGAGAAAAGAAAAGACCTGTCTCTGAAGAGCAATGCCTGCCCCCAGGCGTTGAAGCTGAAGCCAGAGAATGCAAAGGAGCCAGGCTTGCAAAGAGCAGCCTGAAGGGAGGTGTGAGAAGAGGAAAGTGAATATGCAAAGGCCCTGTGGCAGTGATGGGCAGCAGGGTGTGTTCAAGCAGCTGAGAGGAGGCTGTTTAGCTACAGTGCAGCAGGCAAAGGGGAGACTGGCCCAAAGTGAGGTTGTCAGAGGCAAGGGCCAGATCACAGGGCCTGGGTGGCCAAGCAAGGAGTTTAATTTTTGTCTAAGCACAATAGGAAGGCATCAAAGGATTTCAGCAGGGAGTGACCTGACCCGATTTTTGTGCTCTAAAATGTTCCTCTTGAAGAACAGACTGGAGGCAACCAGGGGGTTCCTCTGTCCTAACCAGAGGCATGGACACTTCGTTTTTGCAAGGAGAGGGGTCCATCTCCTCCCCAGATGTTATCATCTATGGCCAGAAAATGGTTCAGGGATCTGGGAGAAGGAGGGAGCTAAACAGAGGAGTGTTCAAACCAAGATGCCCGCTTGGCCACATTCAACACGGCGACTCTCACATCACAAACCAACAAAAGATGCCCCTGGCTTTGAGCATCCTCTCGGGGTGAGCAGGGTCTACCTGGGCAGGAGGCTGCAGCAGCCTGCCGCGTCCTTTTCCCGGGGTTTCCAACTGGGAATTAGAAGACTGGAATTACAGACAGATGCATTACAGTCCTCTATTAACATCTTTTTTTTTTTCTTTCTTTATCACCTGAACTCCTTTCCGGCCTCCCCGGCACCACAGCAGGGGTCCCCATGTGATTTCTGCCGGGATCCACCCCCACTTTCAGGGAGCGGGGTTTGAGGTGCTGCCCTCCACTTTTCAAAGCCCTTCCCCTGGTCATCAGAGAGTGTCTCCTCAGGGCTGGGCTCTGTGAAACAGGGGACTTCCTCTCCCCGCCCCCCTCCCCGCCTCTCCCCTCCCTCCACCTTTTTTTCTTTATATCTAGTTGAGTTACCTGTTCAAAGCAGAGCCATCTCTCTCCTGGAACTGCCTGGATGGGATCCTGTCTCCCATCAAAGCTGCAGAATCTCTCTCGGGCCCAGCCAGTTGTGTCTATCAAAACTGGAACTGCTACAGTCTTTAGGGGCAGCACTGCCCAGCGGTTAGGGTTGTGGTTTGCTAATTAGAGTGGGGCTCGCATGTGCTACACACAGACCTTCTGTGTAACGCACACACCCTGGTGGGTAAGATGAGCCAGGACTCTGAGTCAGGCTGCCTCGTTTCCCAATCTGGCTGCGCCATTCGGGACAGCAGTGGGCAAGTTAACCTCTCTGAGACTCAGTGTCCTCATCTGTAAAATGGGGCTAATGACTGCAGTGTCCTCTTCATGGGGTTGTTAAGAGGATTAAATAAGATTAAGACCCATGTAAAGCACTTAGCATGTGGAAGTATTCGAGTATTCAAGGAAGTTCCCCGTCATAGTAACCAGAATAATTCCAGATTCTGAGGGTGCTGAGATGGTGGAGGAGAAATAGAAGTTTCCAGAGATGCCACTAGAAGCGAAGGGAAGGGGAGGGATACCCTAGCTTTGCGATCCTTCGGTCCACCAAGCTTTCACTGGCGCCCCCCAGTGGCCAAACCCACCCGGAAGCCAGATGGCCAGAGAGCCAGATCAGTGTGGCTCCCTCCACGCCAAGTGGAGCTGGAGAGAAACAAGGAGTGGGTCCAAGCACAAGCAGGCATCACACGCAGGGTGCATGTTTTTGCTTTGGGTACACCAGGGCTGTCTGGAAATTATCCAGCCATCCTCAATATAATTTTTTATATCACATAGGTGGATACTTTCCGGACAGTGCTCCTATGCAGTCTAGCTTGCATGTTCATAAATATAACACATCAGGAAACGACAGCAAAGCACTTTGCACAAGCGACCCTATTTAATCGTCACAGAAACCCTATAAGGAAAGGAAAGTAGGGCTCAGAGGGATTGCTTTGTCCAAAGTCACATGAGTCTTAAGCGTGGGTCCGGAGTAGCAGCCCAGCCAGCTTTCCCTGGAGCCTGCACTGTTTGGCCCAGAAAGTTAGCTGGAGAGAGGCTTTTGGTCAAAGCTACAGAAGCGGCTGCGGGTGACCACAATCTCTCAGTCAGGAACGCACATCCGCTGCTACAGGAGGGCAAACCCTGCCACGGCAAACATCCAGGGCTACCGCTCCTGCTTTCATTTTTCTTTTATACATGCTTACCACTTAGCATCACTTCTTCAGGAATATTCAACCTAGTAATATAAAAAAAGTAGGAAGAATCAATGACCGTAGACAGAAGATTTGTGAAAGAAAAATATTCAATTCTGTTTAGATAAATGCAGCATAATTAGTTTCTGATAAGAAATCCAAGCACCTTCTACCCCCCACCCCCAACACCTCCCAAAGGCTGCAGGGAAGCCTGAGCAGGGCCTGGAAAAAATGGGAGTACAGAGAGGAGTGTGGACGTGGCTGCCCACCCGTCCACCCAAGCAGCAAGCCCAGCCTGTTCTTCCTCAGCACCGAGGCCAGGGGCTGGGGAAGTCAGCAGGGCTTGGGTTAGCAGGCAGGCCAGCAAAATGTGTTCTTTTCCCTTTTCCTTTTTTTTTGGGGGGGGGAGGGAGCAGATAGAGGGGTTTAAAAGAGGAGGGATGATGTCACCCTTATTTTTATAATGAATCACTTGGGCCCTGCTGGCAGGAAGTACAGACTCTGCCCCCTCGGTGGCCTCCCACCACCGAGTTGTCATCTCCCAGGGGCCTGCCCAGTCCCGCGGGACAATCAGCCCAGGATCCAAACACCGGGAGGAGAGACAGCTGGGAGCAGAGCCCAAAACTGGCCCACAGATGTGCTTTAGGCGACGCCTACAATGTTGGCCCACGCAGGTTACAAATCAATGGATTCATTATCAATTTTTAGACATTAGGCAATGCTAGGATTTCAGGCTTCCTTGGGAAGAGCTAACTCTCTGGCTACACTAGGCTCACATTCCTACAGCGCAAGGACGCTGACCGGGCCCGGGCCCTCCAGGTAGCCACAGTCACCGCCACTCGCTAGTGCACCCCCATCCTGGCAGTTCCTCGCCGTCCATCCCCATCCCCCGCCTTCTTCCTTGCCCCAACCTCACACTATGCATGCCCATGACCTGCCCAGCTCCTCCTCTCCTTCACCTGCTGCTCTCATTGTTCCTGTCCTTGCCACCATTCCCCTGGGGCCACCCAGAGCCCCAGACCTGCCCTTCCAAAGTTCCCTCCCACTGGGCTTCCTCCCTCCGAGCAGAGGGGGATTCACTCCCTGTTCTTGGGAAACGGGTTGCTCCACCACTTCCAAGCCTTTGCTCCTGCCATCACCCTGCCTGCCTGGCATGCTGTTCCAACTTTTCCATTAGCAACTCATTTTAGCCTCTCTGTTTTTTATTGCTGCCATAACAAATTCCCATACCTAGTGGCTTAAGTAACACAAATGTATTCTTTTATAGTTCCGTAGGTTCTGGCGGACTGAAATCAAGGCAGGGCTGTGTAGCTGGTCCTTATTTTCTTGCTGTTTATCAGCTTCTTGGGGCCACCCATGTCCTTTCTCCATCTTCAAAGTCTGGTCTCTCTCCCACTTTGAGTCTCCCCTTTGACTTCTGTGTCATCTCTCTGACCCAGTCAGGAGAACGTCTCTGCTTTCTTTTAAAGACTCAGGTCTTTAAAAGATTGGGCCCACCCACATAATCCAACGTAATATTGCCATCCAAAGGTCCATGTCCTTAATCACATCTGCATGGTCCCTTTTGTCACAGAAGGTTACATAATTCACAGGTTCAGGAGATTAGGGCACAAGTGTCTTTGGGGGGGCCATGATTCTATCATCTATGTATCGATCTATTTATCATTAGTTTTGTCACACTCATTTAGAAGCCCAATTTAAGTCTTGTGTCTTCTTAAAAAGTTCTGCTTCACCATTTCTTTTCTAAACTGCTGTGCTGTGTGACATCGAGAGAGTCCCTTGATGTTTCTGTTTCTCATTTCCATTAGATGCAGTGCAGGGCTGGTGAACTTCAGCCAACGGCTCTCCAGGGTGGCGGAGGCTCTGACCTACAATGCTTGCCCATTTCTGTGATATAACTATTCCTCCGTGGTCAACTTCAAGCCACCCACGGTGATGTAACTGAAGGTAGAGCTGGGAAGAGACGAGGGCGGTCAGTTCCTGCAAGTCAGCCTGAGCCACGCCCGGCACCTCGCTGCGTGTGTGTGAAAAGAGTAATTGGCTAGTGGTCTGAGAATCGCCAGTGAATTAGTGATTTCTCAAAAACTGGGAAACATCCAAAGGCTCTCCATGTAAGTGTGCCCCTCTCTGGGGCGGGTGCCATCTCCAGTGTGAATGTTTCACAGATCAGAGGACCAGTTTTATGAGAAAGGATTGGAAGAAACTGCCTAGAAGGAGACCCAGAGACCTCTGGGATCTGGGGGCCTCAGTGTGCTCACAAAGTCCCAAATCCAACCACAAAATGAGCTCAGCTTGCAGAAAATATACGGTTTCTTCACAAGAAAATAATCCAGGGGTGTAACAGTTGTTACAGTGATTTCTTCAGGGGCACACAAGGAGGAACCAAATGGAGAATGTCAGTGTCATGAAAGAATCACTAGGATGTCACACAAAGTACATTAGTAACTTTCTCCTGCAATACCTGCGATTCCTTTGCGGTGGTTGCGTGTCTTGCTTTTAGACAGCCCACAAAAGCATAGCTGCGTTTATCGAGTGCTTACTACTTGCAAGGTACTGTGAGAAACCTTCACATGTGTTGTCTAACTCAATTGGTCTTATTAGTCCCAACTGTGGAACAACCAATCCCTAGAACACGGGGGCGGCAAGATCCCGCCGTCAAGATGGGCTCGCGGCAAAGATCTGCGCGGGAGCCAGTGGGACGTAGACTGGAGCCTGCACCTGCAGGAAGCCACAGTCCAGGCAGTCTCTGTTTCTGCAAGAATCGGTTCCTATGGGCCCGTTGACAAATGCTCCTTTTATTTGCTGTTGTTGACTTAGCCCCAAGGGTAAAGGTCAAGGAAAAACATCCACTTAGACTCAGACTGGATTTAGGGACCCGTCATCTCCAGAGGGCACTACCGCTGGTATCTAAGCCTGCCTTCCTACTTCCCTCTTTCTCCTCCCTTTGACCCCCTGCAAATGCCCCTCTGAGATCCCTGGTACCTCACACACCCCTAAGGTGACATACGCACATCCATGTCATTCAGCAATTATTGAGCACTGTGTGCCATATGCTAGAGACCCAAAGATGAGAGAATCACAGTCTCAGTCCCAAAGTGTCCCCAGGAGTGGCACACCAGGGCCTTAGGGCCATTAACACACAAGACACCACGGAGTCCTCAGGGTCGAGAGCTGACCCCAACTTCCAGGGGAAGAAAGGTTCACACAGGAGACCCCCGAGCTGTGTTTTGAAGGAGAAAAGAATGGAGCTCTCTACAGACCAGAGGTGGGAGAAGGCTTTTCCGACAGGGAAATCAAGGGTGTGAATAAACGAAGGCACCAGACACGGTGGGAGCTCAGGATGTGTCACGGGAGTGGGAATGGGGAGGAACAAGGCTGGGGGTGGGGAGGGGAAGAGGAGAAAGTGGAAGTCCCAGGGGCTAGATCCTCAGGGCTTCCTATGCCAGCTAATCAGCCCAGGCATTGTCCTGTAGGCGTGGAGGAGTTTTAGGCAGATGAGTGACACAACCAGATTGATATCGTAGAAGATCACTCCTCTGGCACAGCCGAGGCTGGGCTTGAGGGCAGGGCTGAAAAATCAGCGGCTACTGCCAAGGTCCAGGTGGGGATGTCAAGGGGCTGAGCCACATGCCCAACAGCGAGGGACCTGGCTAAGAGGACAGACAGACAGAAACACCCAAACCTCAAGATCCCTCCTCCCCTTCAGGTTTTCTGTTATAACTTGAATGTTTGGTGGGCACCCAAACAGACTCACATGTGTCCGCTGCAAAGACCCCTGCCTGGGGTGGGCCAGGCCCACAGGCAGGAAGGTCCACACTCTGCAGAGCCCAGCAGGTTGGAGGAGAAAATGAACTCTGGAGAAAAGGGAGCATTCAGGACAAAATCCCCTGTCTCTGGGCTGACTGATAAACAGCGACTGCGCAAGCAATTGTAGAAATGCCAGCCAGGGGCAAAGCTCGGTGACAGCACACAAATCAATAACCGACGGTTCCAGGAAGGGGGGACTGGCAAGGGCAACAGAATTCCAAACCCTCATGTTTGGGGAGGGTGTTGCGTTTATGAAGCATTCCAGCTCCTGAAAACTACGTTGGCAAAACTGGTGATTTTATGGTTGAGAAAATCAAGGCTCAGGGAAGCTGCTGATTTACCCAGAGGTCCAAAGCTGGTATGAGAGGGAGCTCGGACTACACCCCGAGCCCTGGAGGCCAAGTTTCGCTCTTCCTGATTTCCTCCTCTCAAACTCTGGGGCTCGTGTGGTCTGTTCCACGTGACCTAACACTTGCCCCTTCTCTAATTACGTCGTTAGGGTAGTGATGGCTGAACGCTGGGGGTCTATGCTATGTGGCAGGAACCGTTCTAAACACTTTGTGTGCTGTGATCTGCCCTAAGCCAATTTGTCCATTCAACAGCTGTCAGGCTCTTTTGGAAATAATAGGGGTCTCTGATGAGAGGGAGATGGGACCTGTACATCTTCCCCCTCTCAACCTTGCTACCGGTGGCTTTACAATAAAAGTAGTTCTGCCACGCGTACAAAGAGGCATAAAATCACCCACATGTGGGTCCGTGTCAGTCCCACTCTGCCTTTTCAGGCACTCTGACACACACTTCGCAGGAAAGGGTCATTTTGCAATCCTAGCTCAATGGCAGTGTCAGCTGGCCCTCTGGTTGGACCAGGAGTCAGAAGCAAGAACCAATGGAAGTCTAGACCTAGAAGTTTCCTCTTCCCGGTGTTGGGCAGCCCATTTCACTAGATTCTCTTATTTTGTTTATGCCAGGGTAAAGGTGCCTGTTCAGTCATTTCAGCCAGCCCTCTATCTTGAGTACTGCTTATTACATCAATGAAATGTATTTTTAACATCTTTTATGCTAATTAACAGGGCCATGGATGCGAGGGTAGTTAGCAATATTCGGAGCTCCCACATTTGTTAAATGACCTACACTCCACATTGTGGAGGGTAGGTCATTTAACAAATATTCTCAGAGCACTCATTAGGAGTTGGCCTGGTTCCAAGCACTTTGAATTTTACACATCCTGACCCATGTAATTGTCATAACAACCCCATAAGGAATGTATTGATATTATCCTGATGTCACAGATGAGGAAACTGAGGCATGGAAGTGACCGTGGCTGTGGTCTGTTCTCCCATCTCTGTCCACAGACCCAAACCCTGTCCTGGGCACACAATTAATACATGTTAGCAATAAATAGTAATCCCCAAAATGGCCGTTGGTCCTCCTGAAAGGCTGGGGATTGGTTGTGAGTGGGTGTCAGCTGAGAGCTACCCTGTCATGATAACAGAATCCATTTCCATTTGTCATTATTCTCAAGCGCTTCCCTCCAATTCTCATGCGTCATGAGTTGGCCTTGGCAATGACCTAGTTTCATAGATGTCTACAGAGTTGCCTGTGCAGGCTTTCCTCAACAGAGATAGAAGTCTCTCACGCATCTTAGAAGGCCACAGTACCCAGCACCCAATAAATGCTCCTAAAATGAGTGAATGAATGCATGATTCAGGGAGAAGAATCACACAGTATCTCTCTCAAGACAGAGGGCTGGCTGGAATGGCTGAACAGGCACCTTTACCCTGGCGTAAACAAAATATGAGACTCTAGTGAAACTGGCTGCCCGACACCTGGAAGAGGAAACTTCTAGGTCTAGACTTCCATTTGTGTATGTTGTTGTCTCTACTCTTGTCTAACTTTTTTTTAAAGAAAAACTTGCTTCCTTCATTATCATGTCAGTTTGGAGGAAGACTTAGTTTCCATAATAAATTTAATAGAAATAATTCAAGCAATGGAATAGGAAAAGAAAGAAAGATAAATGAACACAAATCCAGCACCTACCATGTGCCAGGCACTTTCACACATATCACCTCATTTAATTCATGCAAAATTTATTCAAAACAGGCTCAGAGAGGTTAAGCAACTTGCCCAAGATCACACGGCAAGTAAATGGCTTTTCTGCTGGCTCTGTCTGATGCCAACCCAAGCTCTTGCTAGCACACGGCAGAGCTAGCATGCAAATGTGCTTAGGGAAGGTGGCAACACCAGGCGGTGTCTGGAAGAAATGCATTTTAGAGAGGTGTTCAGAGGTCTGCCTTCCCCAAAAGTGAAAAGGCTTTTGAAAACAGCACTGCACGCTCTGTTCAGAAAGCAGACAAGTCTAGACAGAAAGGGACCCCCAAATCTCAAGATCCCTCTTCTCTTTCAGGTTTTCTATTACCTCGAAGCAGGGCAGGGGCGTGGGACTTTCCAACATGCAAAACGTATGCAGAATTTTATTCAAAAATGTTTGATAAATCAAAGATGCACTTAGAACAAGAAGCATCAGACAGCCCAGGTGATGGCTCTTTGAGAGGCCGGAGGTCCAAGGAGGCCGGCTGGTGTTTCTGTCGCACTGATTGATGGGGCGGGAGAGATGGGGGGCTGGGGGGGAATGCACTCCCTGCCATGGACAACCACCAAACAGAGGAAATTTAAAATGCAAGAGGGAAGATCAAGGCCCCACTGAAAGATTAAAGAAAGGAAAGAAGTACAAATGGGCAGGTCAATTACCGTGTGAAGATCCTGAGTTGTTTGACTCGTATTGAGCTGTGCTGCATTTGGAGGCTGCGGGTTGCACTGTATCCGTGGCTCTTACATCTTTCCAAACCTCGTACATCACAGGAGCCAGAACCACCCATGACTCAAAGCTAGGGTTCAGTATGGCAAGAGGGAGGCACCTCTGAATTTGGAGCCCATGGCTTGGCCATGAGCCATTGCCAAGAGAAGCCATCCTCTGTCTTCTGATCGGACATGGCTGCCCACAGTACCTCCATCCATCCATCCCATAAGTATTTATTAATGCTAACTTGTACCAGGTCCTGAGCTAGGGGATGAGCATAGGACCATGAACGACAGACATGGTCCCTGGTCTTCTGGAGAACAGTGATACGAGTGATTACAGCACAAAATGAGGCCGGAGAGGTAGAGAGAGTTCAGATCAAGCAGGGTCTCGGTAAGAATTGGGGACGCGATTCAAAGTGCAAAGGGAAGACATTGGAGAGTTTTAAGCAGGTTTGTGGCATAGTCTGATTAGGTTCTTATAAGATAAATGCAACCGGACGGTGGAGAATGGATTTAACATGGGGCAGGCGTGGAAACAGGCAGAGAGGAGAAGGAGGGATTGCAGGAGGTAAGGCGGAGGTGGCGTGAACTGAGCTAGGGTGGGGCAGCAGAGGTGGAAGTTGCCGGAAGGATTTGAGATGCTTTCTGGAAATATTATAGAAAAATGACAATGATTTAGGTTTGGGGAGGGGGAGGAAAGGAGGAAATCAGTGATGAGTTCCAGATTTCCAACTTGAAAAGCCATGTGTGCACTAGTGCCATTTCTAAGACAGAGAACAGTGGGATAGCCTATGCGTTCCTCCCGTCCTCCAGCTGGCCCTACTGTGTGCTGGGATGCAACACGTGCTTCTGAGAAAAAGAAGAGAATCGATATCACAAGTTCATCCAGACTCCCGCTCAGCCAGATACATGTGCACTCTTCATCTGGTCACGCTGAGCGGCCACACGGAATTCAGGACTGTCACTGTGCCAGGGGACTTCTCATCCTGTTTAATCAACTCCAGCCTGCACTCACCTGCTCATGAGGCTTTTTTAAAAATCAAAATTGAACTGGAATTAGCCATGGGAAGAAAAAACTTTACTTTTCCTGTAAAATTGACTTACATCTGATGTAAATCATGCCAACTGATCTGATTGTTCTTTTTCCTTTGGCCAAAAGGCAGCTTAGCTATAAATTTCTAGCTCAGATTAATAACTGTTTAGCATTGATGGTTTCCATAATGGCATTCTGCTTTTTTCCTTGATACTGATTAATCCAACTAAACATCTGTCACTGTCTGCCCCACGGAGCAGCCTGGCGATGGCTGTGGCCCCTGCCATCTCCGCTTAGACCAGGCATGGGCTGGGGACGTTCATCCAAAACCTGCCCGAGCCATTCGGGTTTCCTGAGTTGGGTACCTGAGCTCAGGGACGTACCCTACATTTCCAGCTCACGGTCGGAGTGGTGGCGTGCTATGCCCACAGATGCACGTGAGGCACCCTGCCTTGCACTGCCATGTGCTGGCTGCTGAGGGCTCTCAACTGAGCAATACCATTAACCAAAGAGAGTTGCTCAAAGTCATACCCCTTCCATGGGGACAGCCCAGATCCAGTAATGGGAACATCCCAGTACAAAGGCCCAGCCCTGTTGGCTCATGGCAGGACGACGCCAAGGGC
This sequence comes from Lepilemur ruficaudatus, assembly GCA_963574885.1. Taxonomy (NCBI): domain Eukaryota; kingdom Metazoa; phylum Chordata; class Mammalia; order Primates; family Lepilemuridae; genus Lepilemur; species Lepilemur ruficaudatus. The sequence goes on along the minus strand of CAUYRT010056797.1, from coordinate 27,616 downwards.
CCTTCCAGCTCCAGAACTTTCCGTGCATGGGCCCCTGTTGCGACTGCATTGCAGCTCTTCTCCTATGCCTGGGCCTGTCTCCTGCTCTCCCCAACACACGCTGATTCTAAGAGTACGTCCCCATCACAGCCCCTGCACGCAGACCTGAGCATCCCTGTCTACCTCCCAGGAAACCCAGCCTGACACAACAGCGGCTGCTGTTGCTGGAAGGACATGATTTCTTTCATAAACACCGGGCCCATGGCATCCCCCATAAGTAATGATAAGGGTGAAGAGAAAACGAAAATTGGTCAAGCAGTGGGAAATCTCTGCTTTTGGATGGGTGGTTTTCTTGGATAAGTGCTCCGGTGGCATTACCTCAAGACGCTAGCATCTGCGCAAGGGGGCACTTGGCTTGAAGTCAGGAGACTTCAAATTCTGGCCCTGTTTCAAGCTATGTGACCTTGGGCAATTTACTTCACCTCTCCGAGCCTCACTTTCTTTAACTACAAAATGGGCCGAATCAATTTGCCTGGTATTATAAAGACTTGCAGGAGCTCAGGGTTATAAAAGCACCTGAAACTCAGAAGCTGCTTGACAAATAACAGTTTCCTGTCACACACTCAGGGACGTCCTAGTGTCTTCCAGGTCAGAGAAGGGGGTGCACAGTAACAACAAGTTTCCAGTGGATGTGAACATACTGAACTGTGCAGGGGGCCCTGGGGCAGAGTGGAAAGGTAGCCAGCCCCGTGCCAGGTTAACAAGGCCTTCCCACGGCTCCCTCCTCCCGCAGGGGGTGGCCCTGGGGTTAATGGACGAGGATATGGCACAAGGGGAAAGAGCAGTGACGCCTCCTGTAGGATGTCTTCTCTGATCAGGTATGACTTTAGGAGTGTACCTGAAGACTTGCCACATGACTCTGAGTGACAGGCATCGTGAGAATGTAACTCTATGAGGCTGGAACCGGTCTGTCTTCTCTAACTCCCTACACTAGTGGTCCCCAAACTTTTTGGCACCAGGGACTGATTTCATGGAAGACAAATTTTCCACGGATGGGGGCTGGGGAGGAGGCAGAGCTCAGGCGGTGATGAGGGTGATGGGGAGTGGCTGTAAATACAGATGAGGCTTCGCTAGCTGATTGCCTGTCACTCACCTCCTGCTGTGCACTCTCTGCCCCTTTCTAAGTTTCACAGAAGACAATTTTTCCATGGGATGGGTGGGAGGGGGAGGTGCCCTGTCCCTAACAGGCTGCAGACATACTGGTCTGCGGCCAGGGCTTGGGGGCCACGGCCCTAGAGCACTGATTGGCACATAATAGGTGCTCAGTAAACACCTGTGGAAGGAATGACTAAATGATCTTTAGTCCCCCACCCAGCAAAGAAGTCTGCTGATTTCTAGAGTGGGTGTGTGTGCATAATTTCTGGGTAAATGCTCTGAGGGCAGCAGTGAGTCACCAGTCCATGGCCCCTCCCATGTTTTCCAGTGAGCCTCCCTTGTCTTCTGGTGTCCTCCTCAGCTGTGTGATGCTTTGGCTGCTTCTGCGCTGCTTTCTCCTAGAGCAATGGTCTGCAAACCATCGCCCTCCTTTCGTAAATACAGTTTTATTGCAACATAACCATGCCCATTTGCATAAGTGTCGCCTGGGGCTGCTTTTGTGTTACCATGGTGGGATTGAGTAGTCACAACAGACATTGTATGGCAGGAAAAAAACTAAAATATGTACTCTCTGGCCCTTTCAGAAAAAGTTTGCTGACCCCCATCCTAGAGAGATGAAATCAGAGAAGGGCTCTTACCAAGAAGGTGGTCATTCCGTCCCTGCGTTGGATACGAGACTCACCGAGCACCAGGCCCTGTCATCTCGGAGGGGGCTGAACAGGTGCCATCCCATAGAGACTTGACTAGTTCCAAAGCCAGGGTGTTCTGCCACGCTCTGCTCTATGCCAGCCGCTGCTTTCACGTGCACCTCTCAGCAACGCCACGGAGTAGGAACTATATTATCCCTATTTTACAGATGAGGAAACTGAGGCCCAGAGAGGGTGAGCCACTGGCCCAAAGTCACACAGTGGGGTTGTGGCAGATCTGGGGCTCACCCCCAGGTCTGTTCTGAGTCCAAGCTGCTATTCTTAGGCGTTGCTCTAGGCCGCCTTTCCTTACTGAGGCTTGGCAGAAAGAAGGAAAAAGACGGAAAACAAACAAATGAAGCAGGTTTGTTCGGGCCCAAGAGGTGACTGCCGTGTAAAAACAGTTCTCCACCCAGTACGTCAAAGAGCGGGTCTCCGGCAAGGGCGTTGTGAGGAAGCCTTTCCTGGGGTAGAAGAGTCAGCTACAGAGGACCAGACTCCCAAGGCCTCCTGGGGCAGGACCGGGGCTCTCCCCAGCGCCAGAGCGCAGAGAGACCAGACTAACCTGATAACACCCGACACCCCCACTGGGCTGGACACTAAAGGCTCTGTGTTTGGATTTAAAAAACAGAGATTTCAGGTAGGTTCATTCCAACTCCCCAGATAAAGACACATTCCACGATCAGCCAGCATCCTTTGTCCTTCTAAATTCAAAAGACTAAGTATCTCTTAGAGAATTCTCTCCTTTAGAACTAAGTGTAGAAATTTATTCCTTTCCACATCGTCATGATACCAAAACTTTACGGAAATAGGAACACTATGTGGAAGGTCTGTAGTTATTACAAAAAGAACAAAAGCGTTCCCTTTTTGTTCGAAATAAAGGGAAGATTACGTGGGAGGGAAATTAATCCGGATTAGGAAGACGAACAGCAAACCTGCCCGGGTCACTTCCTGTTGACACAGGAAGGAAAGCTTCTGGCTTCTCTCCTGGGAATCTCTCCGCAAAGTCAGAAGGTCATTGGTTCACGCGAGGCGGGGGAGGGAAAAGGAGCCGCCTGAGTCACGTGATTGGTTTAGTGACCCGGCCTGCCCGAGCGTTTCCATCCTTGCTTCTTACGCCCGGTGCAGCTGCTGTGAGGACTCCGGCTTTGAACGTGGAAAACAGCAAACCCTCCCGTGCGCTGCCTCCTCGGCCCTTGCCCTGGGATCGGATAGCCGCCAGCGTTATCCTCAGCGTGGCGCCAGCGTCCCGCTTGGCCACCGCCGCCATCATTGCTGCCTCCCGGACTACAGAAACCTCCCGCCCTTTGGGATTTCTGTTTCATTGTTTTCCGTGCGGATCGCTCACTAAAATTAACTGTTCGCTTTTCCGTTGTCTGCCCGTCTCCTTCTCAGCCAGTCTGTGTCTGCCTCCTTCGTGCTCATGCCGCCAACGCCTGGCTCACAGTAGACCCTTAGTGAATGTTTGATAAGTATTAATGGAGTGTTCAGAAATAAGTTGAAGTGTGCTTAAAATTTCACAAACGCTTTTGGGTTTTCACGTCTAGTTTCTCTTTTCCCATTGAGTTGGCTGTGCTGTCTAACATAGCACAGCATGTGGTTATTACATATCCAGCTGTCACTTTAATAAAGGGGTCTTTCATTTGTTCATCCCATCCAAGGTGAATTTACTGAGCACCTATCCAGTGCTGGGCATCTATGGCAAGAATTCAAGGGTGACCAAAACAGAGTGCCTGCCCTCATGGGCTTTCAGTCTAATTCAGGAAGTGAGGGAACAAATATTAATGAAGTAGCAACACAGATACGGTATTACGACCTTGGTAAACGCTGTGAAGGAAAAACACGTGCTGGGCTTCTGAGGAAGTAATGTTTGGGCCCCGATCTGAAAGATGCATTAAGTAGGTGAGTTAACTAAGTTAACTTGCTCAAGAGTGATTAGGGTTATCAGGGAAATGCAAATCAAAACCACAATGAGATATCACTTAACTAAAAGTGAGAATGGCTTTTATCAAAAAAAGAATAAATGTCCCAAAACAATAAATGTTGGTGTGGATGGGGAGAGATAGGAACACTCCTACATTGCCGGTGGGACTGCAAACTAGTACAACCTCTGTGGAAAGTAATATGGAGATTATCTCAGAGAACTAAAAATAGAACCACCATTTGATCCTGCAATCCTACTATTGGGCATCTACCTTAAGGAAAAAAAGACATTCCATAATAAAGACATCTGTATTCAAATGTTTATAGCAGCACAATTCACAATTGCAAAGATGTGGAAACAACCCAAGTGCCCATTAATACATGAGTGGATTAATAAAATGTGGTATGTGTATACCATGGAATACTACTCTGCCATAAAAAAACGATGGTGAACTAGCGCCTCTTGTATTATCCTGGATGGAGCCAGAGCCCATTCGTCAAAGTGAAGTATCAAAAGAATGGAAAAACAAGCACCACATGTACTCACCATCCAATTGGTACTAACTGATCAACACTTACGTGCACACGTAGAAGTCATTTTCACTGGGTGCAGGGCAGGTGGGAGGGGGTGGAGGGGATGGGTAAAGTCACAACTAATGGGTGTGGAGCACACTGTCTGGGGGATGGACACGCTTGTAGCTCTGGTTTGGGCGGTGCAGAGGCAACATATGTAACCAAAATGTTTGTACCCCCATAATATTCTGAAATTTAAGAATTAAAAAAAAAAGAGTGATTAGGGTTAGAGTTTAAAACAAAGTTAAGGTCAGAGTAAGGATTAGGGGAAGGACAGGATAAGGTTAGAGAACTTTCTAGCAAAAAGGACTAGCATGTCCATGTGTCATAGCGATCAAGTGGATGTTGACCAGTGGGGAACTGATGTCTGCCTAAAATAGCATGGACACAAAATAAGTGGAGAAAAGAGAAAAAAGATTGGAATTATTTAGGAAGTAAAATGACAGGAGTTGATTAGTCCTTCAAGGTTCATGTGGTGACTGAGGCAGGGACTTGGGCCCTCTCCTGGACTGGGACCTGTGGGCCTTCCGTGGCTGGCACCTGGCCTCCAGAGATGGAAGCAGGCGCTGAGCACTCTGAGTGCATGTGCAGATAGGGATGGCAGATGGGGAATGGGGTGAGCAGGGGACACAGGTGAGCAGTGCAAGCCTCAGTTTGCAGCCACGTTGTAGAACCTCGATTTAGGACTCAGGTCTGGAGGATTCCTGGAGCCCATGCATAGATTACTGTGGGCAGTCAGGTGTTTACAGGAGCTTAAGATCATGTCTATTAAAGAGATCAATTGTGTCCACGAGGGGCTGGGTTCCACGCTTAATAGGTAATTGCTGATTTATAGAGCCCTGCCTGTGACCAGTGTAGCCAAACAAGGAACATAGGAAACAATTGTCCTGATAGGTTTTTTTCCCTCCCCTTGATCAAAGAAAGACTCCAATGAAAGGGGAAAAAATAATTAAAAAGTAAAAGACTTACGTAACAAGATTTAAAAGAAAACTTTTGAAGCCAACAAGCAACTGTGGGCAATACTTCAAAGGGCGCAGAATCAATGTTTGTCAATAGCAGTTTTGCATCCTTTAATTTATCTTTCATGAATATAAAGTGTGATGTTATTAGGAGCCCATCGACGCCTTCATTTTGTTTGGGATTTGATGAATCAGAAGTCTATTAACATTCTGTCCAAATGAGCAATGGCAGAGGGCCGTGGCACAGGCCTCATCCAAGCCTTCATCCTGAGGTTGGGATGCTGGTTACACAGTCGTGCCTTCTGCACTGAACACTCAGCAGCTCCCGTGTGCACTCAGGAGCCAGGGGCCTCTTTATGTTGGCCATCGTCTTTGGAGACTTTCTCCCCAGAAGAGAAGCCACCTCATGACTCAGCCCAGCCCCGGAGTAACCATTTGTTTAATCAAGATAGTTGGTTTGCAAAACATTAAACATTAAACAGTATTTGATGCCTAGTTAATAATTTGCATCCTCCTCATTTGTTCCTGAATCCTTGACATTTTTTCCCCCCTAAAGGCATAGACAACAAAAGAAATTTGTATTGAAAGCAAAACTGCGGTCCTTACCCTGCAAAGATGCTTGCCGGAATGTCTGGTCTCCACGTTCTGCTGTTACTGGTTCTGGTGGGAAAGCCGGCCTTTGGGGTAAGTGCTCTTTTCAAATACCTACAGTCAAGGGACACTGAGGTTATTAGGAGGACCCAACCAGCTGGGCCGGGAGCGCTGAGAAACTTTAATGTGAAAGGCTGGAGTTGCCAAGTTGCACGTGTCCTGATTACAAGAACGAATGCAGGCCTGTGGCTTTGGGTGCTGTTGGACAGCCAGGCCCGTGGTGACGTGCGTCTGACTTGAGCCCTCTTAGAGCAGAGAGTCTGTGAATGCATTCCAACAGGGAGTCTGCGGCAACAGAATCTTCTAGGGCATGGGTTGTAGACTGTCGTGAATCTCAGACACACCTTTGGGAAGCCTTTGAAAGCTACAAACTGTCTCCCCAGAAAAATATACCTATATACCAGTACTTGGCTGACACACACACCAAGTTTTCCAGCCATTTGGGGCAGACCCTAGGGTAAGAACCCAAGTGCTTTGGCCTTGGAGGGCAATATTGCTGACTGTGAATCATCCTGGTAATGGGCTTGCATCAGATTTGGGGAGTAGCTCTGTGGTTAGTACTTTTTCTCCTTTTCCCCCCGACCGCAGTGGATGGAGCACAGAGGGTGAGCCGGAGCCTGGGGGAGGTCGCGGTGAGCAGGGAAGGGAAGTGCATCAGAGGGTCTTGAAGACTCAAGACCTCTGGGAGCAGATGAGTTGTCGAGACGTTGGCTCCTGCTGTATGCCACTGTGGTCCAACAGTGTCAGCGGGATCTCCATGGGCATGTGAAAGGGCGCCGCAGACAGGAACGCAGCCGCCCAGGAGTTCCATGCTGGATGTGGCCTGGGGCATGAGTGTGGGCTTTGCAGCCAGGGCTTGAATCTCAGCTTCGCTGCATTCTAGCTGTGGAATGTTGGGCAAGTAACATAATCTCTCCAGGCCTCAGTGTTCTCTTCTGCAAACCAAGTGCTAATCTCTCACAGATTTGGGGAGGGTCACGATGAAACGAGGTCATGCATGTGGCTTGCAATAAATGTTACCTCTTTTCCCTTAAAATTTCTAGAACGAGCACAACTTCTCTATAAAAACCAGAGAATGCTCCCCTTTTGTGGGGAGGGGGTGGTATAAAGTGGGCTGAGGACAGGAGCTGAAATAACGGTCAGAAGCTCCTTATCATTGTAAGAACCTTTGCATTTTCGGCCTCCTTTCGCTCCATGGAGCATTTCCTAAAGGAAGCAGATTAAGTTACAGCTTTTCTAATTAGCGTGTTTTCAAAACAACAGCTTCCCCACCCCTTTTGGTAAACGGTACTCAGACACCTCCATGTTAAGCTGCCAAGTGACTAACTTCTGAAAGGATTTTTCTTTTCAAACTATGACTTGTGTATGTGTGGTGGCTGCAATTACAGATGGTTATCAAGCCCCTACGTCTTTGATTGCCTGTTGGATGTCTGAGGCCGAGACACAGCAGAAACACCAGAGGTCTAGAGAAAGGCAGCAGAAATCATCACAGGCTCACAAGGGGCCCAGAGAAAGTACCAGTCGGAAAGAATTAGATCCTAAAGTTTGCAGGCAAGGAGAAGTGTTGACTCAGTCTGTTTGAAGTTCACAAAAGGATAATGGTCCCGAAAAATCCCTTTTTTGCAAACCCCAGTGAATTTTTAAGGTTGGCGATGAAATTATGAGTCAATAATGGATAAAAGAGAAAATATGAGAGTTAGCCTTCAGGCAATGAGCTTAGTCAATTCCAAAGAGAGGATTCGGGGCTTTGGAATGTGTTCTTACCCCAGATGTGTGCCAGACAGGTGGTCGGGAAGGCGGCTTGTGTTGCACAGGCCGGCACACAGACATCAGGGGAAAGTGGCCGAGTGGCTCAGATGCTTTGGAGAGTTTGGGGCATCCTGGGGGGTAAGGGAGCCACATGACCAGATGGGCTGGGTCACCTCTCCAGCCCCACAGAGCTAAAAGTAATAACCAACTGCTACCATGAAATGAGGAGTCCTGAGTGCTAGGCCATGAGCTTTCCGTGAATTGGTTCATCTCTGGAAGGACTGTAAGCAATAAGTGCTATTATTGTTCCCATTTTACAGGTACAGACCTGGATAACTTGTCCCCAGGTCACATAGCTGGGACGTGGCAGAGCTGAGCTCTAGACTACAGGCTGGTGTCTGTGTAGACAAGGTCTCCTGGGTCCCTGGCTGAGGATGAGATTTCTTTGGTTCATCACAAACCTTCGGGGGCATGGTCCTTCCTGCAGGGAGAGGAGGCTGTTAGACCAGGGCTCTGCTTGCTGTGTGAGCACAGTGGACTTCCACACGCCTCTACAACTCTAAAGAAAGGACCCGTGATCGCTACCTGGGTACTCTCCCACGAATTCAGATCACACAGCAAGTGAGAACTCCTCTTTGAGATCATCTTCCATGTAGATTTTGGATGGAAAATTATTCGGATATCCGCTATCCCAGGAGATGTGGCTCAAATTTCATTGCCCTGAACTCCAGGGCATCATTCACAGTCATTCATAGTGCCTCCTGTCCTGGCCCAGACAGGCCTTATCTATCAGTTCTGAGCACCTGTCCAACACTGCCTGTATCATCATCCCTGTTTTACGGATGAGAAACAAGCCCAGAGATGTTACACTAGCGTTCCTGCCAGGTCTGTCCGGCTCCTTGCCCATCGCAGGAGGCCTGCTCAACTAACTGTAAGGAGGACGTGGACTGTCCGAGAATCTCTTCTTGCTGGGTGTGATTCTTAGGGTGATTTGGGGCAGCGCAGGGTTTGGCCATAATGGAGTTTGACCTCTTCCAAGGCCAGAAGCTGGAGGACAATTCCAGCAGGCCAGCCTGCTTATCGCAGCCCATCCCCAGAGTGGGGAGAGACAATGGCTTCTCCTCTCCCCCACAAAGGGAACTTCAGATTGAATTGATATTTGCTCACATTTCTGAGCTTTCTAGACCCTAGAACTCTAGAGTCTTCCTAAGTATAGGTTTGCATAGACCAGAGGTTGCAAACTGTCAGCTTGGAGCCTATTCTGCTCACAGCTTGAGTTTTATTTGGCAGGTAGAAGATCAGCCTGAAGAGTATTTTAGTTTTCTTTTCATTGCTTCACAAAATTTGAAAATCAGAATGTTTCACATGAAGGTACAGATCTCCAGCTTTTCTGGAAAGTCAGACATTCAAGTGAAACTGGGCTTCCGTTCTTGCCCGGCACATGGGGAGGAGTGGCAACCGCCCTCGTTAGGAGAAGCAGCTTGGGTCTCCCAGACCAGTGCCCACCACTTTCCAGAACCCTTCCCACTTGGCTTATGTGCATTATTAGCCTGGTTCTGTCTGAGAGAGAGAGAGAGAAACACAGTGGATGTTGCAGTGTTGGAGCCAGGGTGAGACGCGACCAGGTTCCACGTCTGATTCATTCAAGCATCCGAAGCTGCATGGCGGGACTCAGCAAGACCTTTGACAGGAAGGCACGAGCCACCCTTTTCAGAGCCTCCGGTCAGTCTCGTTCAGGCCTAGGAGAGCCTAGAGGGACGTCCTTCCCTCTTGCCCTCCACACGCAGTCCTAAGAAAATGGGAGGGACTGAATTTCACTGCAACTTCTCATAGATTTTTTTTTCTTTTTTAAATTGATCCTAAGCACGAGTCGAACTTATTAGCTTTGGCAGTGTACACTGGTATTTAAAGAAATCAGGTCGCAGGAAATCGCCTGTGTCTATAGGCACGGATATATTTATGTTTTAAATTCATTAGGGTTTCCTAAATGCAAAAGCAATTCTGCTGTCACGGAGAAACAGCATGGCAGAATATTCGGCAGCCGGGATTTTAAATAAAACATGCTTTTTCTTCATAATTAATATAACAAGGTTTCCTGGCTTAGGACTTGGCAAAGATCCCAGGAAAAATGGCGGGGGGAGGGGGTTGGCGTGACGTGCTTGTGACCTGACAAACAAGTTCCAGGAAAAGTTTGTGCTGAGCCAGCTCTCCTCAGTCAGCCCGCCTCCCCCCACCCCGGGGGTGTGCTCAGCGATTTGCGAAACAAAACAGAACAAACTCACAGACCATGGAGGCTAATAATAGTCATAATAATAATAGCAGCAACCATTGATGAAGCCTTTAAATATGCCAGATACCGTGTGCTTTATGTTTATTATGTCACTTTAAGCTTCCCAACAACCCTGTGAGGCAGGGACCAGTGCCATTCCCATTTTACAGATAAGAAAGTAAGCTACGGAGAAGTTAAACAATCTGCCCAAGAGATACCCCTGGGAGGTAACAGCTGGGATTCAAACCCACGTCTGCCGGATGATGCCAAGGTCGATGCTTGTAACCATTATCTTGCTTGGCGCTGTCCAAAGACAGACAAGCCCGTTCAGTGGGGTAGCAAAGGTGTCAGGCGGGGCAGGGGCCTCAGACTCCAGCTTCCAGCAGGTGAAGTGACTCCCACCTGGAGGCTCCTCCCCCACCAATGCCGGAAGCTTTACTTTCTGACACCAGAAGGATCCTGTCTTGCCAGACAGCTAACCAATCAGTCCAGTGTGCTCGAAACTTTAGTGGTGAATGAATCCCTCTGCAGAAATTTTGCCAAAGCTCAAATTAGTTTCTTAATATGTTTCTTTGTTTAAACAGACTCACCTTTTCCGCTACTGAAATTGACTTATTTTTAAAGGAAATTGCCGCTACTATCAAGAAAGCAAAGAGGTGTCATTGAATTCTAGCTGCTGCTATTGTCATGCCCTGACAGGGCAGCCAGTTTTCTCCTGGAAGGGGAGATGAGCAGAGGTAGAGGACGGTGACACACCAGCACCCCACTGAGTCCTTCCTCCGGTGGCCTTGGAAGGGTTGACAGGAAACCCAGAAGGGAGTGACTTTCTCTCACGCTGCCCTTTACTCTCACGCTGTCATTTCACGCCCCGGCCAGGCACCACCTAAATCAACTCAAGTGCCACCAGTGGTTCACGTCCCACACCGTGGAAAGCACGGAAGTGAGGACAGCTTCAGTGGTGGTGGTGGCTCCCAGCAGTGGGTAGCTACTTTCCCGAAGGCCTGGGCTGTTTACTGGGGGCGACTGGCCAAGAAGGTTAATGTGGGGTCTTGTACCCACGCACGGGGGCCCTCACGCTCAGCCACTGTTCGGTTTGGTCTGCTCATCCACCTTTTCAAAGGGCTTCCAAGTGCGTTGTCACAGGCAGAGATGAGTATTCTCATCCAGTTTCCCTGTCCTCACTCCCTAACCCTCAACCCCTTCCCTCCAAGTCCCTGGGATGATCTGTTTGTACAGATGTTTCCCACCAAGTGCTCACCTGAAGACTAATCATTGCAAACACTATACTCCCCCTGAGCTGCCAGATTCCCTTGAATAACATTGGCTTGGGTAAGGGAATTCTTCCTGTTATAATTGGGGAAACTGAGGCACAGAGAGATTCAAAAACTTGCCCAGGAGCACAGATAGGCCTTGCATCTCCTTGGCCAGGGGCTTCCTGTGTAAGAGATCTAGGTCTAATCCAAGCGTGGTCAAGAGCAGAGTCCCCTGGGCACTGGCTGCAAATGCATGTTCTGGGCCCGCCCCAGGCCATGGAAGCACGACCCCTGAAGGTGGGCCCCGAGAGCTGTGTTTTTATCAAGCTCTCCAGGAGATCCTTCTGTAGACTGAAGTTTGGGAGCCAGTGTCTTCACAGTGGAAACTCCCTAGCTGTACAGACGGGATTCTTCTTCTTCTGCCGCTTGCTCCTGTCCTATCTCAGCCTGCCACTGCCACATGAAGCTGCAGCCCAGCACTTAGGTGACTGCGCAGGGTCTGAGAGGGCCAGCTCTGAGCTTTAGAGCAGGCAAGCTACAGAGTCCCTCTGAGCCAGGCACAGGAGATCGGTGTCAGAGCCAGGAGACCTGGGCTTCATCTTCCTCCTGTGTGGATGAAGGGTTGAGGTCAGTTCCTCTCTGTGACCCCTCCTGCCTTGTCACTATGGTCCTGTGAACAGTTTCACCCAGGCTCCCAAGAAGGAAGCCACCCACAGGCACCGCTGGCCAGGACCTTCTCCTTTTGCCTCCAGATGTCCCCATGAGAGCCTTCTCCCCTTGCCCTTAGCTTCAGATTAAAGCACAGCCTCAGGGAACCTGCCCATCCTGAGACAGCGCTGAGCGACTTGTGTGTTAAAGCCAGAACAGCAAGAATCCTTGTGCCTGAAAAGGACAGAGTGGCACCACCTCACACCTATTAACATGGGTATCATTTTTTGAAATGGAAACTAACAAGTGTTGGTGAGATGTGGAGAAATTGGAACTCTCAGGCATTGCCAAGGGGATGTAAGACGGTAGGGTCGCTGAATGGCAGTTCCTGAAAAGTTGAACATGGAATTACCGCATGACCCAGCAATTCCAACCTAGGAATGTATCCAAAACAACCGAACACGGAGACCTGAACAGATGTCTGTACACAGTGTTCACAGCAGCATCACTCACAATAGCCAGACGGTGCAAATAACCCGTGGCCGTGGACAGACGAATGTGTAAAGAAGACACGGCAGATAGATAGACAAACACAGAGATACAGACACAATGGAATACTATTCAGCTGTTAAAAGGGAGGAAATTTTGATCTATGCTACAACAAGTATGGACCTTGAAAACATGCTGCACAGTGAACTAAAACCGGTCATAAAAGGACAGATATTATAGGATTTCACTTACAACGTTGGGAATGTAATTAGTGCTGCTGACTGGTGTACTTAGAAATGGTTAAAATGATAAATATGTATATTTTACCACAATTTTCAAATGAAAGGACTGCCTGGCTTGGCACAGCTGCTCGTCTTCCAGGATAAGGTGACCTGTGACTCTCAGTGCCACTGACTTACAGTGTAAGCTCCTTGGGGATGGGGGCACATGGGTCCAATCTGCTTTGTCCTGTCTTGAATCGGTGAGTATTTCAACCCAGGTGAAATGACACAGCTTGTGTAGCAGCAGGAGCCAGAGCAGGAGGACGGCATTAGGCAGCACTTGACCTGGACACCGGCACCCCCGTCCTCTGCCACCCCCACCACTTGCTCTGGCCTTGAGCTCTCCGACCAGCAGTGGGGACCAGCCCTGCCGAACTCTGCACACTTGTCCCTGTCCACCTTCCAGCCCCGCAGTTGCAGCCTCACCGGGCCATGGTGCAGAGTTCCCTGCTGCCCAGCTATCTTGGAGTAATTCAGTCCTTCCCTGGTGGTCCGAGGCATCTGGTCTACCACCAGGACATGGTAGAACAACCAAGGAGGAAGGATAGCTGTGATCAGAGTCCCAACCTTCTACCTACCAGGTGAAAGATTTCTCTGTTCTTGGTTCATTCTGAGCTAAGCCTTTGTCCCCCAAAGACAGTTCAAGCCCCATCTCCCCACCCCACTGCTTTCCAATTCTCTGGGTACATTTTCTATCAACTAATTCTTGTAACATATCAACTCAGATTTTTAGCCTTTTTGATTGTTTTTTTTTTTTTTCCTGGAAGGTTTGGAATTCTAGAAAGTTTCTGGAATTCTGAAAGGCAGAGAAAGAACCTGCATTGAAATAATGTGCTGGATTAAAGATAGGGCAAAATAGATTAGATCTTCCCTCCCCCCCACGAGATTACACTGTGAATCAGTAGGACACAGAGACACAGGATTCCCTCTGTCTGCCCCTCCCTGCCCTCCTCCCTAACCAAGCCTATCCTAGAAGGCATTGGACTTTGAGACCAGTTCACCTGTGGCTTGTCTCGAGGGCCTGCTCCTGATCTCAGGAAGGTCAGTGTGCTGGGCCATGTCCACTGGGGAAGCCCAAGTGTGGAGTAGAAGGAAGAGCCGTCGGGTCTAGGATGGTCTCTCTAAACCTCCTGCAAAGCTCCTACCTCTCCATGTGTGGGAAGCGGCAGTGTCCAGCCCTCTAAGAGGAGCTGGCCCGGCTGGGACCACATGATGTTTCTTTGCTGAAACGAAGACCGGGTGTGGAGGGCGCAGGGTGCGCTCGCCTTGTGAGCCAGGGGGAGATATTAGTTAAGGCGTTTGCCACGGTGGAGTGGGTGAGGCTCAGTCGGACTTTTGTACTTGCCCCAGCTGTCACTGGGGCCCAGTGTCCTTCTCTGTGGCCTGCCAGGCCTGGGCCAGTCTGGATAGGCCCTTTTATAAAGCTTTCCAAGAACAAGGCCCCTGGTATTTTAACCTAGCTCAAGACCCTGCCTCCCTTAAGGTTAGCGAGCTCTTCTGCTTCCCTCTCTTCCGTCTCTGCATTATGATTTACGCCTGCTGTGGCTCCCTCGTCCCCACTGCCACGGGGATGAACAGCAAGCACCCTGATATCAGCCCGACTCTGTCATATACTGGCTCCAGCATTTACTAGCTGAGTTATTTTGGGGAGCTTATCTCACCTCTAAAATGGACGTAATTATAGCACCTTCATTATCAAGCATTGTGTGCAATGAACCAGACAAAATGCCTGTAAAACATTTAGCACAGCCTTGGGATATTGTCAGCTCTTGATAAATGTGAACTGAGGTCATAGTTCTCTCCTTCTTCTTCCTTATCTCCTCCTCTTCCTCGTGCGTTGATCTTCCTCTTTGGATGCAGGTCCCAGGAGTGTGTGTTCCTGCATCATTTCCCCGTCTCTGTGGAAAGAGTGAGAGCAAGAATGGGACGAAAGGGAGCAACTGTTGCGTCCACTCTGCACCCCCGCCAGCATCCAGGTTGGCTTCAGGGATCCAGATGTGGGGCATCCATAGCCAGCTGTTAGCCTGGCCTTTCCCATATGGTCCCCAGATAGCCAGCCTGGTGTTTGGGCTGCAGTTTGCCTACTGCACCTTGGCCTCTGTGGGTGGACACAGTGAGTCACAAAATGAGTGACTTGCTTCGGATCCCTGTGACCCCCTGACATGCGGCCCACGCTGCCCGACTGGGCGGCAGCAGCTCCAGACTCCTGAGAGCCCAGCAGAGAAGTCTGGGCTTGCTTCATTGTTCGGTTTCTGGCCGAGCGCCTGCTCCTAGGAATGGCATGTCTGCCACCTGCTGGCTGTGCTCAGCACGGCACCGGGCTGTTCCTCAGGCTCCAGCTAGAGCCAAGATTGGGGCTCCAGCCCAGGCACAGGTCCTGGGGGCCCTTCCCTGCCAGGCCCTGGGGAAGGATGCTCCCCAAAGTCCTCTTTTCTGTCCTGCCCACTTCTCAGGGCCTGGCTGACCCTAATCAGCTCAAAGAGAAGAATTCATGGAGAATCTGGGTGGAGACAGGGAGAGAGAGAAGGGCCCTTGGCTGAGGACAAGCCCCACAGAGGGTAAGGGAAGCAGGGCACAAGGACCAGGGCCAAGGCACCATTGGCCTTGGTTACAGCGAGATTGAAGGAGGGTAACCTTTGTCCTGGGTGTCCCTCATGCCCCATCTTTTGGTACCTCCCTCATACTCCAGAAATGTCAATTTCAGACGCTGCCTGTTCAAGCACCCCAGGCCCGGGGCACCCCTAAGGCCTGAACTGCCCTTCCTCTGGCACACCTCTCCACTACCAGCCCCCTGCCTTCACCCCCACACAGAGCGCCTGTCCTTGTCTCACACCTGCAGAAACAGGGCTGGGGGCTGGGAGGTCATTAGATAGCGGCATGGTCCCAGGAATAATGCAATGAATATTCTTCTCCCAGATCGGTGCAAAAATTGTTAACATTTTGCCATGTTTGTGTTGCCTCTCATTCTTGGTGTGTGTGTGTGTGTTTACTGAGTGATTTGCAGGTAAATTACAGACATCACCCTAAATACTTCAGCATGTATCTCTTAAGAATATTTTCCCACAGAACCACAATGCCATTATCTACTTTCGAGAAATTCAACATTGATACAATTATACTCTTAATTTAAATCTGTATCCAAATTTCCCAATTGTCTCAATGTTTTAGTCCTTGTATTGTTGCTATAAAGGAATACCCGAGGCTGGGTAATTTACGAAGAGGTTTCTTTGGCTCACAATTCTGATGGCTGGGAAGTCCAGGAGTGGGCAGCTGCACCAGGTGAGGGCCTCAGGCTGCTTCCACTCACAGTGGAAGGCCAAGGGGGTGCCGGCGTGTGCAGAGATCACACTGCAAGAAAGAAAGCAAGAGAGGGGAGGAGGTGCCAGGCTCTAACTGACAGCACACTTTCCCAGGAACTAATAGAGTGAGAACTCATTCACCCCAGGGAGAGCATTAATCTGCTCATGAGGGATCCATCCCTGTGACCCAAATACCTCCCATGGGGGCCCACCTCCAACAATTGGCGAACAAATTTCAACATGAGGGGGACAAATATCCAAACCATCACACTCAGTAATGTCCTTTATACTTCTTTTTTTTCAATCCAGTATCCAATCAAGGATTACACACCACTTTTAGTTGTCATGCCCTTTAATAGAAAACAGTTCTCCCATTTTTTTGGCTTTTATGTGTTGACATTTCTGTGGAGTGTAAGGCTGATTATTTTGTAGAATGCCCCACAATTTGGATCTCACATTGTGGATCTGTCACATTCTTTATGAATAGATTCAGGATAAGCATTTTTGCCAAGAACACTACTATTGATGCTGTGTCCTCAGTACATCATATCAGGATGTGTTCTTTCTTTTTATCTTTCTTTCCTAATTTATTATCTGCCTACTTCCCAAGATCATTTAAGGAAGCCTACAGTAAAACAGAAAATTAAAAATTCTGCTGAGGGTAGAGGAAGCAAATACACCAACGTGTCCTGGTTGACGTGGGTTCTGGGAACACACACCGCATTGATCTCAGCTTTCTGGCAGCCAAGAGCCAAAGGGGAATCTGTGGAGCGATGGAACTCTCATTGTTAAAGTCAAGGGTCAGCAAACTTTGTAAAGTGCTAAATGGTAAATATTTTGGGTTATACTTTCCCTGTCACAACTATTCTGCTATTGTAGCCCAAGAACAGCCGTAAATAATACATAAACAATGAGCATGGTGGTGTCCCAATAAAACTTTATTCACAAAAACACAACTTCTGGGCTTGACCCAATGGCCTTAGTTTGCTGACCCCTGATTTAAATGAAAGGATATATTCCAATCATTAAATGAGTAAAACTTTCTTTTTCTGGTTAAGTACTGCATGTTAAAA
Source organism: Lepilemur ruficaudatus (assembly GCA_963574885.1). Classification (NCBI taxonomy): domain Eukaryota; kingdom Metazoa; phylum Chordata; class Mammalia; order Primates; family Lepilemuridae; genus Lepilemur; species Lepilemur ruficaudatus. Next base: position 10,629 of record CAUYRT010056797.1, on the reverse strand, counting down.
GAACTGTTTATATCATTATTTAGTTATTCCACAAAAACTTTTTTTTCCTTTTTATTTGTACAAATTTCTGGGGTACATGTGCCATTTTGTTACATTATTCAGCAAAGAGTTTTGAGGAGTGGCATGTGCCAAGCACCGCGCTAGGTGTTGGGTAATAATACATCAATGATAAAGCAGACACAATCCCTGCCTTTCTGATAGAGTCGGGTGTGAGAGACAGATGACATGCAAATGAACCAGTATAAAACTACATCCTGTAATAAGGATAGTGGAGGGAAAGAATGGGTACCGTGACAAAATAATGGGGCTGGGGATGTCATACCAATAGGGTATTCGGGGAAGGCCTCCTTGAGAAGATGACGTTTAAACTGAAACTTAGTGAAGGTCGTGAGAGAGGACTTCTCAGCAGAGGGGACGGCATGTGCAAAGGCCCTGAGGTGGAAGGAACTTGGCTTGTGCCATTTGGAAGCCACGTGTGGCTGCAGCTTAGTAATGAGCAGTGGGAGGGAGGGATATGGGAGGAGGTCTGTAGGTTGTGGCAGGTGTTTGTGGTTTATTCCAAGAACAATGGAAGTCACTGGGGAGTTTTAAGCATCCATCCATCCCCAGTGCCCAGGAGCTATCTCCTGAGGAAAGCACAACATCTGAGCATGAATCCTAATCCTCCACTGTGTGACGTCCGAGTCCAGATATTCTCATCTGTAAACAAGGCTACTAAATCCTCCTCATAGGGCTGTTATAAGAACGAAATGCAGCAACGCACAGTCAGGCAGGGAGCAGGTGGAAATCACCATAACCAATAAGCACATTCGTACCTGGCAGCCATGTCCCAGCACAAAGACAGGAGCATACGAGTGACAGGCGTCCCCGCGGTGCAGGAAGGGCAATGCTGCCGGGCTCAGGGAGCGCAGGCAGTGGGGTTTCCTTAAGCAGACCCATGCGGCTCCAAGCCCCTCCCAGCCGCAACCATCAGAAAGTGCCCGCTGCTCCTCCGCCCTGGAGAGGATCCCTGGCTGATGGCTGACGGGAGCTCAGGAGGGCGCCCAGCTGGCCCAGCCCAGCTTGGTCTCAACCTTGCTCTGCGGTGTTGTTTTGTTTTTCAGAGCTTCCTGACCTCTGTATTAGAATACCTGAGCACAGGTGAGTTTGCGGGTCCCCTGTGGCTTCCCACCAACTGCAGGCTGGTTCTGGAATGGTGAAAGGGGGCGTAAGCATGGGAGAGTTGGCGGGATCTCAGGGCTCCACTGGTTCAGGGGTGTCACAGCCCCCCCGTGTGAATTTTCCCGGAGTGCAATGCTTCACCCAATTTCAAGTTGCCCATGGACACCCCTGATGCCCAGTTTCAGGACCCCAAGGGAAAACTGCTGGTGTAGTTAAACTCTGATTTTACAGAAAATGAGACTGAGGCCCAGAGAGGGGAAGCAACTTGCTCCTGGTCACACAGCGCATTAGTGGCTGAGATGAGGTGAAAGGCCCAGGCAAAGTGAGGGTGAGATGAAACAATGACTGGCCCCAGGCAGGCTGGCCCTGTGCCACCCCATTCACTCCAGGATGACCCAAGGCTGATCCCCCGCTTGTCACAGCCTCTGCCAACACCTCCACTGGGTCTCCTCTGCCCAGTTCGTTTGTGTCCTCAGGCTCAACATGTCTGCCACCCCGTGAGGCCTGCTCTCTCACGGGGGCTCTCAGACCCACAGACTCACTCTCTGCCTGGCACCCACGGCCCGGCCCTGCTGAGGGGCCTCCGCCTTCCTGCCACGTCATCCACTCTTGGTCCCAGCCTCCCTTTGCTGCTCTGAGCCCCGGGGGAGAAAACTCCTCTCACATCTTTGTCCAGCCAGAGGCCAACATTCCAGACTGGTAGGGATCCATGCTGGTCACCCACAGAGGACCAGGGCCAACAGGCAGCTCCGGGAGGCCGCAGGCAGGTTTGTTTGGTGCCAAGATGGCCGTACGTGGGTCAAATGCAGTTTGACAGTCAGTATCTCCAGCAGCAAAGCCCGGGGTGGGCAGAGTGACTCACGCCTGCTCAAAGCAAGCAAGGCCAGGTCTTTGTGCCACCCCACATGCTCAGAGAATAGCTGTGGCATTGAATAGGAATATGTACGAGTAGGGTGTGTGAGTTTTTAAGAGAATCTGTGTCTTTCTGCAAAGCAGAGGAGAATATTCAACAAGAGATTATTCACTTCCTCAGAAGGACCCTCTTTCAGAGGGACCCCCTTGCTGCTGGCCAAGCCACCATCCACACGTGGGGGCCAGCAGGGACAGAAGCCAAGGGGCTAGGCGAGCAGCCTCTTCCCCAGCCGTGAGCACAAGTTGCTCAGGCCCCATTAAAGGGGCCCCTTGCACCTGGATGTCAGAGAGACAGAGCTGCAGAAGCTATGGGGTGATACGATGGAAGAAATAGGGGCATAGAAGACTCAAGGAGCCTCACTCCTTCATGTACTTGAAGAGCAAACTCCCCTCACCCCAGTCTATGAGGCAACCTTGTGGGAAGTAAGAAGTGTCTTTACCTCAAGACTTCCAGCTGCCAGAAAGCTGTAAAAGATATCTGAAATGAGGTTATGACACCCTGGAATTGAACAGTGCACAGCTTGAACAACTGTAAGCAGTGGTCCAACTGAACAGAAATCACGGAAAAAGGAGCGGATTCAGTCTATGTGTCCATGAGGTTTATAGCTTTAATTCAATAGATCAGGAGCTACAGGGTTAGATTTGATCTGCAAAGAGGAAGAACTTCCTGAACACCAGAATTGTCTGAAAATCTGAATGGGTTGTTGGGGGTCTTGGGAAGTAATGAGTTCCCCATCACTGGAGGCATTTAAGCACAAGCTGAAAAACCACTAATAGGGAGTGGAGAATAATGGATTTATCATCCTGAGAAACTAGGCTCTACGAGAACTCCGCCAAGAGCTTCTGACAGTTCAGGGAGTAAATGAAGGGACCTTGAAGCAGGCCGCCCCTGGGCTGCAGGCTCCAACTCCGTGTATTCCGCCGTCAGCCTCTGGCTGTGGAGTGGGATGAGATGTAGTGGTTGGGCCTTTCTGCAAAGAGTAGATTAGGTTTAAAAACATCCCTGTTAGGTGTCTGATTTAATTTCACACCGGGGTTGTGCTTTGATGGAATTTGTCAGATCCCTGCTGGCTCCAGACAACAGCGTGGTGAAGGAAACGCCACGCTCCTGCCTACAGGCAAGCTGCGTCTCTGGTGGGTCTGCTGGAGACGGTGCACGGAGAGGACTTCTGGGGCAGAAGGCGCCCAGCCACAGTCCCCACGGATGGCAGAGGAGGTAGCCCTCAAACGCCGCAGACTCTGCCCACCTCCCCAAAGCAGGCGACACGGCGGCCAGCAGACGTGTGGAAATGCCTCTTCAAAGCTGGCGTGGCCCTGCCTGGCGACACAGGCTGAGCCCGTCCATCAGCTGTCCCGCCGCCTGCCAGCAAGGGTCTCTGCTGGGCTCGCCCCGCCAGCCAGATTGGACGTGTCAAATGCAGCTTGACAGGGTTGGGCTTTGGGGGAGGCCCTCGGAGGAGCCGTCTGTGCCACAGTGATGGATGACGCCAACAGGGACGACATTCCGGGGATTTTTATTCCGTTCCACACATCTGGCAAGCTCCTTAACCAGAGCAGCTGCAAAGCCCCTGTCGCAGAAACTCTGAGCTCTTCTGAGAGACCCTGAACCTGGACCATGTTAATGCCGGTCAAGGGACCCGGAGCATGTGCTTAAGAAGATTTCACGATGCCTGTCACTTCCTAAAAGCTAAAACCCATGGATTTTCATGACACCCAAACCCACAAGAGGTTCCAGGATTGTAAAAAGGCAAATGAGACTTGGAGTTAGGTAGACCTGGGTTGTGATGCCCTCCCCTTTGGCCTGAGCTTTCCCTCATCTGTAAAATAGGAATAATAGTACCCTATACCATAGGGTTGTTTTAAGGTTAAATAAGACTGTGCAACCACACTGATTTAATTTAGTGTCTGATATATATCAAATACTCAGTACATTGTAACCTATTATTAGGATGATTTGTGTTAACTCAAGATACTCTTACCATTCTTCCTGATAATTTCTAGAGACGGGCTCTGATAAATTGAAAATCCACAAGGCTTTCTTTTTATATCTAATGTAAAATGCTTCTCACAGCTGCCCCTTTCTTCCTGAAAGCTCTTCCTGTTTCTATAGCCTATAGAAAGTCTCAAATAATCTGTACTTAAACCTGGAACCCAATTTTATATCAGGCTGTGATCTCTCTCTACCCAGGAAAGCATTTGGGAAAGTTTCTAGATTTCTACAGAGCTCATCAGGCATTTTCTTTACTAAATACCTTTGACCCAAATCTCACATAGTTTTCTCTAAATTCTCCATTTGCTCTGCTTCAAGCAGACATTTTTTTTTTTTTTTTTTTTTTTTTTTGCCAGCAGAACTATGTGCAAGGCAGAAAACTTGGCCATAAAGGGAAAAATCAACTGTCAAACACATACGTTAACTACATGTAGGGCTCTGTGTTGGGCACTGTGTGGTAGAGACAAGAAAGAATAGAAATAGACCTTGCTCTTAAGAAACAAAGTATCTAGTTGGAGGAAACAAATCAGATAGACCAAGTACCCAAGAGAAAGGTACCATCTGAGATCCAGCCATCAAACCTAAAACTCCCCAGCCAAATAGGCCACTAAGAAATGCTCTTGCATCTAAAATTCTTATCCCAATAGCAACTTAGTATCCATCAAGCCCTGCCTGTCAGTTTGTTGTTACTGCACAATACAGTAACCCAAAATTAGTGGCTTAAACCACTGACCACGTATTGAGATCGTAATTCTTAGGGTTGGCAATTTAGGCTGGGTTCAGCTGGGCAGTTCTTCTGGCCTGCATCAGGCTCAGCTGATCTTGACTGGACCGTCTGCAGGCAGCTGGTAAATTGCCTGGGGTCTCATTTTGCTGATCTTGGCTGGGATTTCTCCTATGTCTGAGGCCTCAGCTGGGACCACTGGGCCTGCTGCTTTCTGCATATTCTCTTGCAGAACCAAGAGCAGAACCAACAGTTGCAGGCCAAACTGTTCACATGGCAGTCATAGGGGGCCAGGAGAAAAACAGAGAAAGAGAGAGGGAGAGTGTGTGCGAACCCACCTGAGCACGACTTCTTGAGGCCCAGGCTTTGTGCCAGCACACTGTCCTTCCACCACACGTGTGTTGGCCAAAGCAAGGCCCAAGGCCAGCCCAGACACACGGGGCAGAAAAACTGACTCTATCTCTTGGTGGGAGGAGCTGCAAAGTCACATTGCAAAGAGTGTGGATGCAGAGATGGGTGGAGAACAGGGGCTATTTTTGTCATCAGATTGGCTCACACCGAACCAGAGTTCCACTGTGGAACTTGAGGCCACCAGGCCTAGACTTAGTCACATTTAGCCCCCTCGCCTCTTCACTATCCTTCAATGTCCTTCCTTGGCTGGCTTCCTTTCTTCACCCAACCTTGACTCGAGGCTCCTTTGAGGACAAGGACACATTCCTCTCTTATTTGTATAACTCTTCACTGTCCCCAGTGCCATCCTGCCCCTGGTCTAATACTTGGTCCGTTGTAGGTGCACAATGCAAGCTTCTTACATCGGCAACAGGATTAAGTGCCAACAAATGGAAAAGACAAAATAAGCTTTAGGTTTGAAGGTAGAGAAACCCTCCAGGTGATGCTCCTATAAAGCACCTTCAAAACACATTGCAGCCCACCCCAAATGTAAAGGATTTGGGTGCTTTCCCTTATACAGCCCCCAACTGGATGGCTTCTTGTGGCCCGGTGATCTGGGGCCACCGAGCTCCACTGGTTCTGCCCACCTCAACCAAGGACCCTGGGCTCCAGAGAATAGGAGCATTTATTGCCTTGCTTAGCAGGAACATGATTCAAAGCCTACATATTTTATTTCCCCTTTAGCTTCACGGAGAGATGAGCAGACCTTGTTAGTAGGATGGATTTGAGTCAAAATCTTCTAACAGACATTTCATTCCATCCCCCGTCACCTGGAAAAGTCACACCACCCCATCTACATAAGAATCTTCCCCATTTCCAAATATCTGCAAAAGGAGTGATTCTTAATGACCTAGCCAAGATTAGCCTGTCTGACCCCCCAACCTGTGGGAGAAACAGGAGAAACTACAGGAGCAAACTGAAGTGCACTTATCTGTAAACACCTGTTGGAAAAACAAAAATAACTTCTCCTAAGAAAAAGAAATAAATAAGTGATGCAATCTTCTCATTACCAAACCCCATTGTCTCTCCCAAATGTCAGTCTGAAATCTTTCATGTCAAACTCAGAGAAACATTTTTTCCCCCTCACTTCCTCACTCTCTCTGCTTTATCGTCTAGATGGAAGGAAACTTTATTTGCTCCAGGAAGACAATAGCCTTATCTTCAACCTAGATCCTCAGCCCTGCAAAGGTGGCCTCCCCCAGGAGCATCTTCAGAGTGGGGAAAAGCAGCTCCGGAGAAATAATGAGCAAGCAAAGGGAGTCTTGACTTGACACTGTGATAAATGAGGCGAAACTTTGGCAAGGAACCAGAGTTGGCGTATTCAAAAAAGAAATAAAAAGATCGTTCCATTTTAATGGGAAATATAAAACAGCCATTGTGCAAAAGTCGATTTTTCAAAAGACAAAGAGATAAAGACTATAACAGAATGACTGAGAGATGAGTAAGATAATGTGGTTGATAATCAGGCTTCGGTAAAGTGCCGTCCTCCAAGCCACCGGCTGGCTCCGTAGGAGTGCCTTTTCAAGTCAGCTATCTGCATGCGCTCCTGCCTCATTAGCATATGCATCTCTGGACAGCTTCCTCCCAGCTTCAACTGGCCCACTTGCCATACTCCCACCAGCTGGAGACAGCAAAGTCAACCCAACTTACTTCAAATCCCAAACTTCCACAAAGCTACCAGGTGCAGAGCTACCAGCGTCTCCCAGGGCCCCAGAGAGCAAAGCGCTTGATTACAGCCTCAACCACACCTGCTTTTGCCAGCGACTGACCCAGCACGAGGTTCACAGCTGTGGGCAACTCCACACACTGTCTCCTCTTTCAGTGGGCAAGATCCAGGAACTTTCTTGAGGTTGTCCTTCGGTGATTCCTAATTAGCAGGCTGGATATTCCACGGGGATGGTTGGACACTTTTTCCTGAGGATAAGTGTGGATGTATCCAAGGCAATGGAAGGTGCCATTCGAAGCAGTTGAGCATTGCAATGGAGCTAGCGGAATTTAGTGGCTTTATGGAGACGAACCGCCTTGGTTCACATCCTGTCATTTTTTAGCTATGTGACCTTGGCCAAGGTTACTCAACCTCATTCAGCCTCAGGTTTCTCAACTTAAAGTACAGTGACTAATACAACTTCTAGATTTTTATCAGGGTGAAATAAAATGGTGCATGTAAAGTGCTTAGCATAAGACCTGACGTGCTAAAGCCTCAATAAATAGTATCTGTTAAAATGACTCTATAGATACAGCTTGGGAGCAGCTTGATGCCAAGACCAAAAGGAAAGTGAAGAGTTTCTTTGATATCACTAAGCTAAGATGACTAATGAAGTCCCACCAAGAAATATTATTCACAGAACCACCCAACCAGGCACTCAAGTGTCACATCATGTGACCCTGGACGGACACTATATATAGGACCCTGGAGACCTGCTAGCCCCCATCCTCTGCCTGCCGTTCAGAGTTGAGAAAACCAGGGTGCCAAGAATACAAGTGGCTTACCCAAGGTCGTGGTGAGCAGAAAGCCAGGACTTGACTTCTTCTCCCCATTTCCAATCAGGTGCTCTTGACTCTGCCAAATGCCAGCACTGTCTCGCTGGGTCATAACATCCCCCAAATGAAAAGACACAAAGCCTAAACCCCACCCCAGCCCAACCCACCACTGTTGGTGTGAGGAGCTGGATAGACACAGGATTCCTCCTTGAGGCCTTTGAACTGTTTGGGGAATAGGTGTTTGACTACTTATAATGCTGACCTGTTTGAGCCTAGTGATTGGGCTTTCTATGTCCTGTTCCCACCCCTGCAGATTGGGCTAGTGGCAACCACGATGTGCACAGCTACGAGTATTATGATGAGGAAGAGCAGATCAGTACCCAACCTACCTACCCCGACAATCCTGACTGGTACTACGAAGAGGACGGTAGGTCCCCAATCCATCTCAGGGGCCCTCCGGGGAGGAGGGCAGCATGCCTGCAGGGGAGGTATACGTGTGACCATCTGCAAGGGCCCCCCTCTCTTCTCTTCTCTGACCAGTGTCATAAAGAAATTATTGAGACTGGCTTCTTTTTCAGTTAGAATCATGCACTATGAGAACTGGGGAGGTTCTTAGACACCATCTCCCCTACTCTCAAGCCTACCCTCAAGTGACAGATGAAGGAAGTAGGGCCAAGAGAGGAGCTGATCTGGCCGAGGTCACGCAGCTGGTTAGTGCAGCAGCATCCAGGCTTCCTGACACTGAGGAGCCGTCATGGTCAAAATCACTCCCATCGCTGAGGTCACAGGTCAGGTCCTAAGTATGCCGAGGAGTCTGCTTTAGTGTCGAGCATCAGACTGCAGGGTTCAGAAGTTTGGCTTCGGGACTATCCTTTGCTTCTGCCTTTGCTGTGTTTTTCTTTCACTTGTCACTCTTTAGACACTTTCCACAGTTGTTAGGGGCTGTGTGTGTGTGTGCATGCGTATATGTGTGTGTGTACTCACACACACGTGCTTCTACCACGCTTGTTTTTGTTTTTGTGGCTTCTTTACCCAAGAAATGGGACAGAAGGGAAAATAAGCAGCTGGGTCCAACAAGGCCATGTGACTAAACCAGGAGAAGGAACGCGAAGCACTTAGCAGCTGGAATAAAAGCTGTGTAACTGTGCGAAGTGGCCTGGAAGGCAGGGCCAAGATACAGGGCATCGGGGAACATCAGAAAGAACCATCAAAACAAGAGCCGGGCCCAGGGATCCTAGTTCCTGAACCAAAGAGCAATGTGTGTGAACAGAAGGATAAAGAATTCCCCAAGGGAAGATCCATTCAGACAACCATGAAAAGCCAAAGGCACAGATGAAATATGACAAAATCTAACTGAACAAGTAGTTGAAGAAAGATGAAGGCCACTGGGTCATTTCCTCCTCGCCGCCGATTCTTCTGTCACCCTCTTGCCTTTGGTCTTCTCTCCTGATGTTCAGAAAGCTCGTGTTTCATTAGGGGTGGGTTTTCTTTCCCCAATCCTGACCTCCACCCCTGGGCACTGGAAGTAGGGGAGGTCTTCAGGCTTGTGAAATGCCTTCAGCATCAGAGACAGACCCCGTGGCACTCCCAGCAAGACTGGGAGGAGAGAAACACAGATGAGGGAAAAGGGGAGTTTCTCAATGAGAAAGGTCCCATCCGAAGCCAGGCCGAGGGGAGACAGCCACGGTTCCTTCTCGCCTCTCCTCTTACTAACCGGAATCCCTCTCTCTGGTTGGGTGACTGCAGTTTTTCCTTGCAGTTCAAGGACAATATATGTTTTCCTCCTTTCCCCAATCACTGGCTGTAGAGTTCCTCTCTCATTTGGGGCAGGAGACTGAAATTAGATGAACAAGTGGGGGCTTCTCACCTGCTGTCCCTTACCAACACTGACTTCTGCCCGTGTGTCCTAGATGCGTGCCAGCCCAACCCCTGTAAACACGGCGGGGACTGCCTCACCGATGGGGGGACCTTCACGTGCAGCTGCCTGGACCCTTTCTCTGGGAACAGGTGTCAGAACGGTGAGTGCATCTTCGCTAGTTTCACTCTTCCTTCTGAGTTAAACAAGAGGCAGTTCCTCCTCCAACTCTGGGGGTAAGGAAGAGTGGAGTGATTCCCATGGAAAACATTGGAACTGCACGAATTATATCCTGCACAAGGGATTCCTCTGCAGGGTCCCAGGCAGCATCTCACCAAATCCTCATCCCTGCACTGAGAGAAAGAACTAGTATGTCCATTCTATGGATGAGAAAATTGAGGCCAAGAGGGGATAAGAGCTGGACTCTAACCAACATGTGTTCTAAACTCAGGACGTTGTGTTTAGCATGTTTGACTAACTACAACAGAAAACTAGTGTCCTCAAATGGGAGAGCAGGAAGGATCTCAGGGAACATTCGGCCTAATTCAGTTAGAGAAAAGGAGCCCAGAGATTGCAGAGGACCTGCCCATGGTCACACAGCTATTATAGTTAGGTGTAGAGCAGAAATTAGAGCCCTGGTGCCTGACTCCCAACCTGTGCTCTTTCATCCTGCCATCCTCACTCTGTCTGCCTTTAGTGAGCTCTTGTGGGCATAACATGAGGGCATGGGATAAAATATCAGGAGTAAACTTGTATGGGCTAAGTGTACCCCTAGAGAGAAACTGGCTTCTTTCCAATCTGGTACCCATCTAACTAGGGGTGGGGGCAGGGAGGGTCTTATGTATATTAGGGCTTTGTGGTTGACTTCTTTCCACTGTACCCTTCTCACTTATTCCTTCCATTTTCTCTCTCTCTTTCTTTTCCTTCCCTCCTTCCTTCCCCCTCTCTTTCTTTCCTTCCTTCCTTCCTTCCTTCCTTCCTTCCTTCCTTCCTTCCTTCCTTCTTTCTTTCTTTCTTTCTTTCTTTCTTTCTTTCTTTCTTTCTTTCTTTCTTTCT